>BQNB010170351.1:0-13686 GCA_026074375.1 Tanacetum coccineum | reverse complement strand
ATTAATTCATAGTTTTAATTGTTTGAATTAGGGAAGTTTGGGTGATTTTTGTATTCATATTATTTTGTTGGGGAAAATTATTCCGGCTGAATGATTTGGCGATGTGGGTTTAGGTGCTAATCAAGCTTCATATTATGCTAATTAGGTTGGTTATTTACTTCTTTTTTCTTTAACCCTATGGATTGCTTCTAAGTTTTTTTATTGTTGCACAAATAATATGTATAAAAATTTAGGGGTTTTGATTTCTGTGCTTTTTGTTATATTGTTTGACTTAGCGTTGGCAGTAAGGTGCGTGGCTTGAAGTTATATCGTATTTGGTTGAATATTTGTTCAGCAATCACAACGAACCGAGCGAAAGGAAAGAACGTCGTTTGCTGCCTCAAATGATGCTATTTATACTGTGTGCGTTTGTAAAGCCTGGTATTTTGGCGGGGTTACCTTAATCGAATTATTATTGTAGCCAAGGTAACTTGGCGAGAAAACTTGACCCTGGTTAGGGGGGTTGAATGTTGACTGCAACTTATTTGGCCGTGATGATCTTTCAAATATGTCATGTTGGCGCGGATAGTGGAAGGGTGGAAGGATGGCAGAGTGCGAGAATTGCTCGCCTCAGCAACCTCCACGAGCGCAACCACTACATTAATTAATCCGAGCCAAATTGATTACGTAGTTGTTCAATAGTTCGTAACTACTGGACATGATTAGTTTTTTTCAGTTTGTGGAGGATGGTATCTCTCCACAGCCACATCCGGAGTATGAGAATGCAGCCGCACTTGATTACGTGTCTATGGGAATGTCACATATAGACGTGGAAAGTGAATGAATTGTTTACATATAGACGCACTTCATTACGTCCCTGCAATTATGTTCTCTTGTTGCAGAAAGTGAATGGATGGTTGAGTGCGAGAATCGCTCGCCTCAACAACCTCCACGAGTGCAACCAAGGCATGAGTTAATCTGACCTAAGTTTATTACGTATTAGATGAACTGTAACAATGGTTTAAAAGTTGTTTATTGCTTTTCCAAGCAGTTTTTATGGATGCGGAATTTTGGTCGACGGGTAATATATAATAGGGTAATCAAAAGGCTATGATGATAGAATTTGAGTCTGTTTGAGCGGATTCTAGCAAACTTGAGATCAGTCATATCCTGGCGGGGAAAATTATCAATTTTGCAGCCATGGCGGACCGATCCTCTTTGTTTGATTGTTTAAAAATCTGGGCCTGGTAAAATGATCGATTACCCTGTTATACATAAACCGTTGAATAGTTGTCATTTCAACATAGAAAAATGTCAATTTGGGTAGCCAAATGTCTTTATAAGAACTCATAACGACACTTTTACTTTTCATAAAATGACAATTTGCCCTCCTAAACGCCAGCATCTTCATGCCTAATGTATTTATAATTAATATATTCAACCAAATACGATATAACTTCAAGCCACGCACATTACTGCCAACGCTAAGTCAAACAATATAACAAAAAGCACAGAAATCAAAACCCCTAAATTTTTATACATATTATTTGTGCAACAATAAAAAAACTTAGAAGCAATCCATAGGGTTAAAGAAAAAAGAAGTAAATAACCTACCTAATTAGCATAATATGAAGCTTGATTAGCACCTAAACCCACATCGCCAAATCATTCGGCCGGAATAATTTTCCCCAACAAAATAATATGAATACAGAAATCACCCAAACGTCCCTAATTCAAACAATTAAAACTATGAATTAATAGACAGAAATTGATTCCAACCTTTGTTTTAACTTAAGCTTAGCCGGAGCCGTTGTATCTCCGCCAAATACACCGGTAGTTGATATGATGAAGATGGTCATGGTTGATGCTTCTGGAATTATCCGGCCATTCCATGGAGGAGGTGGATAACTTATACAAAGAAAAGGGAAGTTGGGTTGGATTATATTGCATGGGCTAGGCTAACATATGCGGGCTGGGTCATGAACAGTTGTTAACGTGAACAGTAAAATACATCTATAATGATTATATATATAATATCGCAACAAGTGCTTCCTAATAATATCCCTACAACATTGGGCTTCAAAATAAGACTTTATGTTGCAATTGGTCCAAAAAACTGTTTAGTGATTAATTATATATTATATATTTTATAAATATACTATATTTCGGTTAAAACGTTGCCATTTTGGCAGCTCCGCTACAGTACCCGGCCTATTGGGCTCTCATTTTAGGCCGACCCATTTGACACTTTTTTTTTAGTAGGCAACTTTAAAAAAAATTGCTCGGTACAAAATATAATTTTTTCTTACAAAAGTATTGATTTATTCAGATCAAAAAATATCCGCGACATGAGGCCAAACGCATAAGCCCATATAAAAAAACAAACTATTAAACATGAAATATTTTTACACTATGACGACTGCATTGAGGAAGAAATGCAAGCCAAAACCAAGAAGAGACAACATTGTATTTATCACTAGATCTTGCAAAACATACAACCTTAATCCAAACAATAACTTTACCGTTATATACTTACGAGTGCCCGGTAAGAACAATAGAAAGTTAACAATTTTATGACTCAAGTTCAACATAACAAGTCTCAACTAGAAATGCGAAATATAATGTATTTTAAGAGATACCAAATATGTGTCGCCGATTTCTTTCTGCAAAGAATATCCACATATCTGTAGTTGTTAAAAAACAGTATGGAAGATAAATGTGTTACTGGTATGCAAATGCGTGATTTGAGTATGTTATGATTTGCATACGTAATGATCATTAGTATAAATCTTATCATTTTGATGCCAAATATCGTTCAAATTGAATAGGCAACCTTAACTTTTGAAAGAAAACTTTCCAACCAAAGCACAGTTAGGCGTACTCAACTCGGTTTGGCAATCTCCTACTTAATAACGACGTCTTTTTAGCATTGTTATATTTGTCGGGTCGATTCGAAATGGGTATCGTCAACACTAAAATGAGTAAAATCTAAGCATAAATGATAATGGTTTACAATATTCAAATATGGTCTGTGTTTGATTGTCTACCATGTATGTAGTAAACGGGCCCAAAATGGGAGCCCGATACTGTAGCACCTGGCCTGGCCCACTAGTATATTAGTCGGCTAATGTGTATATTTATAATCTCCAAGCGGGCTGTAGCAGCAGCAAAAGAAAGGAAAATAGCCCAAGCAACCAGATAATTGGTTGAAAGAAATTACATTCATTTCCCGTTATTTCTTTAAAAATTTATAAGGTTAAAGCGTGTCAATACCAACGAACTTTTCAAAATTTATCGATTTGGTACGTGTACTTAAAAAATTATCGATTTGGTACGTGTACTTTCATAAAGGGTTCTCATTTGCACATTTTGATGATGTGTCATACGTGACAGGCTGCCACGTGGCACATCAATAACGTGACACATCATCAAAATGTGCAAATGAGAACACTTTATGTAAGTACACGTACCAAATCGATAATTTTTGAAGTACACGTACCAAATCAATAAATTTTGAAAAGTTTGTTGGTATTCTACGGCTTTATCCCAATTTATAAATTAAAGGTCTTTTGGTTTTTTTGTTTATTTAAAGCATTGTTCTTGACCGTTTGGCTGACTACCAACGAGTTTTGAGTACACCGCCACACATACACAAAATGAGTTAAAACCTCATTTTTTGTAAACTGAGAGTTAAAATATAAAGTGCAGGTTTAACATTTTGATAAGTATTAAATGACATCGTATAATCTTTATATGTTTCAATAAGTTTTGCTAGTAATCACATTCACTTGTTTATTCCATTGTCACTCCTGCCCCTTATGACCTCTTTGTCATTTGTTCATGTTTGACCACGAAATAGTTATCGTTAGATTGTACTTGTAATTCCACACAGCGAAGACAATTATCGCCACATTTTGGCATGGCACATGGTTCACGTAATCAGGGACGGAACTTGAACGTTTTCTCTGGAGGGGCGAACTTGAAAACTATTTAATTTAAAGGGGGCGATATACACTACAATGGAATTTTTCTATAAAAAATTACTAAAATCATATATAAAAGGATATAAAATATTACACACATTTTCCCTTCTAAGTTCCATCCCAGCACATAATGTACGTGGTTAATTACGCCTTATTAGGCTTACGATATAGACCAAACGTGGTCCAGTACTCCAGTTATGTTTCGGCTTATGTTCAGCCAATTTACTTGTAGCCACTGAATTCAAAAAAGGAAACATATAAAACATGTTCAAACACACACACACACAACTCCATTCACCTAGATTTATAGTTACCACAATACTATGTGGTTTTTAACTTCTAAATACATAAAGGATAGTTATCTAAATGACTCTCTTGGCTAAGTTTCCATGGGTCTAGCTTACAAGAAAATAATGAATTTCGTAACAGGTTCTATTTTACTCATCACTGGTTCACTACTATTGATTTTTATGCTGTGCTATCTATGATCTATCAAGTTGAGAAAACGATATATCTTCGTATATTCTCGTGCTTAAAATATTATTGTGAAAAGTAGTGAAGAGAGAATATTAGAAAATTTTATAAGATGCGGACAGTGGACACATTTATCTCCTTGAATCATACGTTATACTCGGGGACGGACTCACTTGAGAGTCGAGTATGTACGGGTCGCATCCGATTTTAAGTCACTGCACGAAATGTAATTTATTTATAAAATATGTCTCTTTTTGTCACGTGCCATCAATTTTACCTAATAAATTTTTTATGAAGCAAATTTGATACCCAAAATCACAAAAAGTAAAATTTTTACAACACTGTCAAAAATCTTCAATCTGTCTTTGATTATACTCATATCTTATAAATACTCAAAAAGACAAGAATCAAACAAAAGGAAATTATTGCTTGCAGTTAGGGAATTTATACTAAGATTAATTTCATTCAATATGGTATACCTTTTAAAAGGTTTTTAATTGTGTTATGATATTAATTTATTTCAAGAAACAAAAGAGAGGGAAATTGTGTGTAATAAAGTTGTAAAAATAAATTATATATTACAATAAAGGAGGATACAAGTATTTATACTAACTACCCTGAGCTAACATTATGCTGCTAAAACTAATGAATCTAGACATGAACAAGCTATAAATACATTATTCACATCCTATTACAATAAGCTAAACTAGCATTGTGGGATAGAACCATCTTATGTGGACTTCTCCTTTGTATAAGCTCAACTGAATGAATTTGAGTGGCTTGAGCTTGAGTATGAGGATGTGTATCTTCATTAATTTATAAAAACTTTTGTTCAATAAACCTGTCATCACAATGTATAAACTTTTTCATGTTGTTATAAACCTCTCACATAATCGAATCCAATAAATTATGACAAGTTTAATATGCTAGACTTTTTAAAATAAATAAGTTTGAGATAGATGCTCAGTATGGTGTACGAGTATTTAGAGGGTGTTTTTTTTTTGAACGGCAAAACTTTTATTAGAGGGTGTTTGGTTAAGCTTATATGATGGGCTTATGAGCTTATTAGCTTATATGTGTCATACAAGCCCAAATTAAGTGTTTTGCTAAGCTTATATGAGTTTGCTTATGAGCTTATATAAGGGGGTTTTGATAAGCTACAAAAGTGTGACTTTTTAAGTGTGATTGGGCTTATATAACATGTTGCATTATAAATTACAAATTTACTCTCAATTATATTTAATCTAACATTAATATTTCTCAACCCATATATCTTATACAGTCATTTACCACTTTAAACTAAACCAAACATTAGAAGTTATTAACTTATTAAATATGAAACAAGCCAAAGACTGCCCATCTGCATTGAAGTTCAAGTCTGCGTGATCCAAATTCCACCAGTCAATACCTTAGTAGCAATGTACCTGAAACCAAATCCACACCTAAAGAAAAAATGGTCCGTCGATTCAATAGCATTATCACAATATGGGACATGAATTCATGAATGTCATACACTCTACGAGATAATGTTAACCGGGTTGGTAAATGCATCGGTCGTGATTTTCCAGGCAAAGAACGTTGATTTTTATCGGGACACACTTTACATTTAGTTTTCTTCTACAATATTAGGAAGGGCATATCTCATCGATTCGTCTACGAGCATGGAGGCCACCGAAAATATACCCGTACTCTCCAGATTCCATTCCATCTGTCAGGAAGGCACGGATCAGTGACAGAGACGAACAATTATACCAAGCTGTTTCGAATTGATTTTTGCTCGATACCCCTATAGGAATTCGACGGAAGGAGGGGACCCCAAAAACTCGTGTCGCCTATCTTGAAACTAACAGGACTCCTTTGCGGATTCAAGAACGAGTATAATCTGGCGAAAAATATCTTTAAAATGCTCTAGTTAATGCCAATGATCCAACCATGAATTTGTGTTTAGAGGACTCCCCGTTTTCCCATCTAATGAGTCAGATAATCAAAAACGTAACATACTTTTCTGTGGGAGAGATCCAACTTCACTCAAATCGAAAGCCAACATGGATTTGCCAGTAGAAGGTGCCATTCCGAATGAATTTTTCCACCCACACTATGAATAGCCCAATAAACTTTAGTCCAAAGAGAGTCTTTTTGCGAGAGAATCTTCCAAACCCTACTTAGTCATCAAGCCTCTATTTAAACGCAATTAAGCTAGGGACACACTAGCCCGCCCTCGTTTTTGTCTGTCAAAACATTGTCCATTTTAACCCAAAGTAGCCTTTTACTATCCCGAATCATGGCCAATAAGAATGATTCTAATAGACTCCAAGAAATGAAGACCTTTGAAGGAACTATGAAAATATGGACATGTGAAAGACTGGAATAGATCCTTAAAAACCGATTTCAACAAAGTTAAACGACCACCAATAGATAAAGTTTGGATTTCCATTTGAGAAAGCGAGACTGCCACTTTTTCAACTATTCTTGCCATGCTTGAACAGTGTCATAGGAAAACCTCCCACTCTAGTCCCAAGAATCGTAGAATGGGACACTTAAGAACGAGACATCTATCTTTGCAGCCGCATTGGATGACCTGAGCACTTTCCAAATTAATCCCATTATCTTACTTTTGTTCAAGTTAATCTTTAAGGCCTCGAAAGCATGAATAAAGCATTTCAAAATCGTGGAATCAAAGGTGGAGATATTACCGTCACTCCACTCCCATAAGAAGAAAATAGCTTCATCCGCATTAGAACATATGTGAAATACATAGATTGATCTAACACAAAACCTTTTAAACATCCCCGCGTTTACGATCCTTGAAAAGATAATGAAGGCTCCTCCATCCAGGATAAAGAGGAAGGGGGATAACGGATCGCCTTGTTTCAACCCTTTATAGAATTGGAACTCATTCGTAGGACATCCATTGACAAGAATAGAACCCTTAGATAAGTTAGGCAACTTTGAATCCAGTTACGCCATTTACACCCGAAATCCGAACTCTTTTAGGAACATCATTCTAAAAAAATCCCATCTAAGTCGAATCGAAGCCCTTTTCTAAATCGGACCTTAAATAATTAAAGTTTTCTTCTTCTTTTTGGTACACAATGGAGAATCTCATTAAGAATAAACGGACCGTCTAACATTTGTCTTTCGCGCGATAAATGCAGATTGCACTTCGTAACAATGTCCCCCAAAACTTAACAAGCTGTTAGACAAAATCTTGGCAATGATCTTGTAGATACTTCCAATGAGGCTAGTATGTTCTAAAGTCCTTGACCAAGTTAGCGTCCGGGACTTTTGGGATCAATAGTTATAATGATGAGGTTACAACCAGGGGGAATTTCTCCATGATTGAAGAAATGAATTTACAGCCATATAAACCCATCTTGGTGTCAAATAAACAAGGGCAAATATGCGATAAAAAGCCAAAAGAAAAACCGTCGGGGCCTGGGGATTTGCTGTGCCACAGCCCCAAAGCCGTTTTAAATCTCTGGTTAGAAACTTCTCGCTCGGAGGTCCTGACTTTGATCTTCAGAAATGGTTCTTCGAAATCTATATCTAATATTAGCACGCCTCTCCGATGGTTTTAGCGAAATCTATTCCTGAAATGAGAAAGAATTCTTGTTTGACCTCATTCTGGCTGCTCCTTCCAAAACGCCATCAATAGTAATACCCTGAGGTTCATTTGTATTACGTTTTTTATTCAAATTCCGTGGAAAAAATTTGAGTTTTCATCGCCTTCAATTGACCATTTGATCTTGGCCTTTTTGAGCCAATCAATGGGAATGAATCTGATCAATGTTCTACGAGAGGCGCCAACACCTCATTCTTTTTTCCGCTTCTACTCAGTACCTGTTACTTTGTCAATACCGATCTAACAGGTTCAACTCCTTCTTAAGATTTGCAAATAGTAGAATACTGTTTCACTTTTGTTTCTTTAATCCAAATTTTGATTGAGCTTAAGGAATTTCAATTAACCGCCAAGTTACGCATTCCATTAGAGTCAACAGAAGGGCAGAATTCAAAGTTGAAGTGGACGAAATATTAAAGCCCTCGATATGAATAATGTTGATAGATCGAAAAGGGAACCGGACTAATCATGGGCCCCGACTCTTGAAGAAGAAATCGGTCTGTAGATAGGATAAGAATCTGTCAAAGTGATGCCGCTAATGTGAGGGAAAATATTTAGCAATTGTTCTATAAAAATAAAATAATCCATCTTGCTCATTTTCGGTCGCAGACTTATGGCCCAAGTGAAAGCACTACCTCAAGATGAACTTCTTCAAGACACTGTGGAATTTAATAATAAGATTAATAATTATTCGCCCCAAGAACATTAAAATTAGTATCCAAAACCTTGTCTGATTTGACGCGATACCTCATGAAGTCCACCATATTAAAACCTCTCCTTGCCACTGATTTTATAACATGCGCCAAGTAGTTCCCAAAGAATACGGTTTATCACGCGGATCATGGGAGTAGACAGAACAATCATGAGGTCAATACACGTTCAATAATCAAACACCCATAATAATGATAAAAAAATTCGAAATAGTGAAGCTTTTTTACAAAAAATGTTGGGGATTCAAAACTCACAGATTCCACCTGAATTGCTACCGAATTACTATGAAAGATGACTCAAAGTCAAATTAACCCCTATCCGTCCGAACAATGGTAAAGATCAATTCATTCCATTTTGTTTCTGAATCGCTAGAAAATTCACCTTATTTTCACACATAAACTCCTATTGCCCAATCTTTTTGTGGCCTTTTGAGCGAGGCCTGTATATTAAGGGGACAAAAAATTCATCGAGTCTATATCGACGCTCCTGAGATTCAATGATTCGGGACAGATTGTTAATCACACCATCCATGATATAGCCCATTGTTTGCGCCAACTTTACCACTTCCTCCATAGACACATAAATGAAGCCCCCTGAACTCGGTGCCTCCTGATTTCTTAAAACTGACAGAAAAACTTTGCGGATTCATATACATTTTCTTTGGGTTGAATTTGTAGAATTCAATCGTCTCGTTGAGTCTTTCTCTTTAATTTTTTCTCTTCAAAAGTCATTAACAGGATTTCTTTATCCCCTGTATCATCATTGTCGTTAATAGGTGTTAAAACCGTGGTGGGAATTTGGGACTAGGAATTTGTACCAATCACCTTATGTTTTTTGATCCTTTGTCTTTTTGTTTAAGCAAAAGTATGGCCCAAATGGGATCACTGATGAGTCCTTTTTTGAACCCCCCTTCATTTTCATAAAACCGTATCTGGAACTTCGAACGAGTTGCTACAATCATTTCTAAGATTCAATGTTCTTCATGCTTCTTATAATGATCGTCATCAGATAATCTCCTCATCCGAGTCCTCACCAGGTCAGGGGTCCAACCAGGGACTCTTTAGAACGAATCCAATACACATTTCACGAAAAATGATCTTGAAGGGTTTTATAAATATTTGAGATGTTTTTAGTTGAACAAAACATAATCGTTTTTCGAGTGGAAACAATTCCATCAGAGTATTAGTGTCGATTAAGTTCCCCCCACTGGTGACCAATTTATTGAAAGTGTTTCAAAGGTCATAGTTTCAATGGAAACACTTCAAATTTTTCTACCCACACAATGCGACCATCAGGATTGATATCGAAGTAAGCTTGGCGAATTTCCGAGGAACCAAGATAGTAGCTCCAATTATCGCGGAATGCCTCTTTCGATTTCACAGAGAGAAAATTCTAAGGAGGAACCCAAAATTCCCCTAAGTAACTTTACATTCAAGTCACGAAACCTTCATTCATAAGGAGCGTTCTTGAGATTTGGTAAGGGACGATAATTCTTTAATCCTACCCTTTAAGGATGAAGATAAAGTGCCTTTGGAGAGCTCTACAATCTTCGTCAAGAACAATGGCTGGGGGAGTCATGATCAACGACTTATGATATTTTTACCGCATTAACCTATGAATTAGAACTCCCAGAATTCCCACTATCTAGGCGAGACGAATTAGCACACCTTTTATGATCTGCCCCTTGACCCTTTTTCAAAGGAGCTCTTTGAAATCTTGCCTTATTCGGCGTGAGCTTGAATTGACCCACCCAAATTGTGCATAAATTGTTCACCAAGCGATCAACATTAAACACGTTGATGAAACGGACAAAACCAAAACGTTTACCTTCTTTCGTCCTTTTTCGAGGGATAAACGAATCAACAACATGTCCGTATTGTTTACTGATTGCGAAATAGTCTTTTGTAGAAAAATTTTCGGAATATTTGTAAATAAATGGAGATAGAAATACGATTAACGTCGTCCTCTTTGGATCTTACGACTCCCCCATTAGAATTTTGGATTGAAGGGAGATCAAGATAAAAAGGATTTGAAAAGAAAAAACAGATCAGGGTTTCATGCCAGCGAGATTAAATCGGAATCGGAACGGAAGTCTAATGATGTAAAGAGGAGTATAACAAATCTAAATTACAAAAACCCAGATGAGAAACCCGCTCTACCAGTTGATATGAGAGATGTCTGCTATTTGAGCCTTGGAAGGAACAAAGAATGGAAGTATATCACCAGCTTTGATCTTGTTTCTCACAAAATGACAGTCAATTTCTATATGTTTAGTTCTAGCATGGTGAATGAGATTGGAGACTAGGGCAATGATAGAGGCATTGTCACAGAAAATGGGAACTAGTGTTGGTGGTTTGATATGAAGATCTCTGAGAAGACATGTGAGCCACCTGATTTCACAAGTATTGTCGGCCAAAGCCCTGTATTCTGCTTCTGTTGAAGATCTAGAGACCACTCCTTGTTTTTTAGATTGCCAAGATATTAAGCTGTTGCCTAAAAAGATTCCATACCCAGAGACTGACCTTCTTGAAAAATAGCAACTAACCCAGTCACTATCACAGTAGGTAAGGAGATTGAGATTGTTTGTTGCAGAGAAAAATAGGCCTTGTTCTGGACATAACTTAAGATATCTGAGAACCCTGAGTAGAGCAGTCATATGAGGAGATCTTGGCTCTTTAAGGAACTGACTTAATGTTTGAGCAGCAAAGGATATGTCAGGTCTTCTGACGGTGAGGTATATAAGCTTTCCAACAAGGGTTCTATATAAGGTTGGATCATGTAAAGGGAATCCATCAGTGAGATTGAGCTTGACATTGGGATCTATTAGGGTAGCATAAGGTTTGGAGTCCAAAACATTGGCTAGCCTGAGAAGATCTAGGGTGTACTTCCTTTTAGACATTGCAAGACCACTGGAGTTTCTTAGAAATTCTATGCCTAAGTAGTAGTTTATTGGCCCTAGATCCTTAATGCTGAAGGTATGATGTAGTTGGTTTTTGAGATTTTGGATGAAGATTTGATCATTTCCTGTGATTAGGATGTCATCCACATAAATCAAAACTGAAATAAGTGAGCCATTATGATTGAGAGTCAGTAGGGAGGTGTCAGCATAGCTTTGGGTGAAACCTTCGAAAAGAAGAAAGGTTGTTAATTTTTCAAACCACTGCCTGATTACCTATTTGAGGCCATAGAGGGATTTAGTGAGTTTGCACACAGTGTTTGGTGGAAGGGACTGTGAATATCCTTGAGGGATAGTCATGTACACTTCCTCATGGAGATCACCATGGAGGAAGGCATTATTTATGTCAAGTTCTTCAATGAACCACCCTTTGGAAACTGCTACAGCTAGGAGAGTCCTCACTGTCACCATCTTAGTAACTAGGGCCAAGGTTTCTTTGTAGTTTACCCCTTCTTTCTGAGTGTAACCTTTGGCTACTACCATTGCTTTGTATTTTTCCACTAACCCATTGGCATTATATTTGATCTTGTAAACCCATTTAGACCCAATTGCATATTTACTAGGTGGAAGTTGTGTGAGAATCCAGGTATTGTTCTCTTCAAGGGCCTTAATCTCTTTAGCCATAGCTTTAAGCCATTTTGGATCTTTGGAAGCTTAAAAATAGGTATGCGGTTCAACTGATCTATTTATACTATTTATGAAGTGCATGGATGAGGGTGTGAGATTTCTGTAGTTTAAGAAACTAGAGTGATGATGTTTAGAGAGTGAAGGTGGTAAATGATAATGATAGTCAACAAATTTAAGTGGTTGTTGTTTGGTTCTGGTAGAAGTTCTTTGTGGTGGTGGTGGTGGAATTGGTAGGAAAGATGGTTCTGTGGGATTATCCTGAGTGGCTGAGTGAGGAGTTGTTGATGTTATTAAAGGAGTGATTATTTCAGGGGATGATGTAGGAGAGGATGATGATATGTTTGGTGCAGGGGATGATGAGGATGTGTTTGGTGCAGGGGATGATGGTGATGTGTCTGGTGTAGGGGATGATGGTGGTGTGTTTGGTTGTGTTGTGTGTCACACCCCCAGACGGGCCCTGGACGGAATACGTGTCCGGAGGCGTGACGTTATTGAATATCTCAAGTACAAAGCATAAAGAATAACCTCTAAGGGTACGTTTTAAAAAAATAAACACCGTTGCATAAATTTAAAATAATAATAAGTTTACATCAATCAAATTTAAAAGATTCAAAAGTTAAAATGCGGAAGCTTTAATAAGTTCAACAACGGTATTTAAGATAACATAGATGAAATCTGAAAACTGATTCAGGCAATTAGACTTCATATAGATCAAGCAACATCTTCCAAGCTAAGCACCTGAGAAAAACATGCTTAAAACGGTCAACATAAAGTTGAGTGAACGGATAGGGATAATTAGTCGTAATAAATCTATTTATTCACTCGTGTGCTCCCTCAACCGGTCCTCCGGTCAAGAGATTAACAATTCATGATAGTTTTGGGCAATAGGAGGTCTAGCGCTACTTAGGTAACACGTAAACAGGGAAAAATTCTCATGAAAGTACTTGTGTCCGATTTTAAAAACAAACAATGTTTCTCACCCCAAATTTATTTAAAATGAGTAAAAGTGCGGGGCTATGAACTCACCTTGATGATATGGTAAAGAGTACACGTCAAAATAGGGTCACTCGAAACGAACGGTGGTACACGGGTATGACCTAGAAGAATACGGGTTTCCATTTAGTCTCGGAAAGTTAACGTGTGTGATTTGATGCATGAACGTTTATTATTTATTTTTGGTAAACGTTATTTGTGTATTAAAACATTAGTGATCGATTTTCATGAAAGGTCTTAAGTTGTAAGTAAGTATGTATATAATATTATATTAGTTATATAAATATACGTATAAATAAAATTATTATTTATAATTTGACATTTCCAAATTGTTAAGTAATTTA
>BQNB010170350.1:0-13686 GCA_026074375.1 Tanacetum coccineum | reverse complement strand
AATAGGGTGACCCATTTGGTTTTTAACTGCTGATCCAATACGGCGTATCCAGTTAAATGAATACGGAGTATTGAATACCTTTTTACTTAAATAAGTAAAAAATCAATACGACGTACAGTTTTTGAATACGACGTATTAGACTTTTTTGGCCTACACATATCATCTTAATACCCTGTATCCATTACACGCCAATGCTCCGAATACAGCTTAAACCTCCAATACTCCGTATGGAGCTTAAACCTCCAATACTCCGTATTGATTATCTTATGTATACATGGTATTCAGTGAACCTCTATACGGCGTATTGGATATTCCTATACGCTGTATTTACCCTCTAGTCATTAAGTTTGAAATCCTTTATCATGTGTATTGATTACATTTTAAGTTTTGCAGATATGGCACCACTACCTGCTAGAGATCAGAGACATCTATGACTCAGATATGAGGTCCAGGAGTACACTAATGCTGTTGTTCATGATTATGAGGATAGGTTGGGTACAATATTTGGCAAACAGGTTAATAGGGTTCATGTCTTGGATTTTGAGGGATTGACTAATGAGATGAGGCAGCCATTGACAGATACACTAAGGATGGTTTACATTGGGGCTGAGGGGCAAGTTCTGTTTACTAGTGATGCATGGAGACGGGTTTTTGAGATTAGGGGGCCGTTAGTACTTGAGTTGATGTTGGAGTTTTTTAGCACGCGTAGGATTAGTGATACCGTACTTGAGTTAGATGTTGCTGACACTCGTTGTTTCCAGCTAGGCGGGCTTAGACGTCAGTTGAGTTGGAGGTAGTTTATTCTGGCTATGGGTTTACATACAGCTGAAGAGATGGAGACCGATGGGTTTAGAGCGTACTGGACCGACAGTTTGAGAGAGATAGCCACTAAGGCTGATTTGCGTGATTACTGGTCTAGGATCGCTTTTGATAGTGATTTCTTGGGAGCAGTCCCCTCCTATCTTATATTAGGGACCCGTTGAGGAGGCTTTGTCATCGGTTGATTGCATACAATATTTCTGGGAGAGGTCATGCACCTGAGAAGGTGACTGCTACTGAACTTTTCTATCTGAGGAGTATGGATAAGGGGACGGCGGTGAACGTTACCTACTTGCTAGCCCAGTACTTGTTTAGATATGCTGAGGGGAGGAAGCAGGGGGCTAGGATGTCTGGTAGGCATTTTGTTGCACGTCTCGCTAAGCATTTTAGGTTGCTTACTGAGGAGAGACTTCGAGGGTTTACTGTGGTAGTTCGTGACCTCACAGTGATTGATATGGATGAATTGGCTAGGTTACGCATTTGTGAGAGGATAGGAGATACCTGGGCTTAGGTAGCACCTGGATCGGAGAGGCAGCAGGTTGTTGTGGCTGGAGCTGCTCAGACTGATTAGGAGATTCCTCGGGAGGGTGTTCAGGCTGATCCAGCACCCGTGCAGGCACCTCAGGTACATCCACCGGCTCTTGGACCTAGGACTATGTCATAGAGGATTGAAAAATTAGAGGAGGAGGTCTATGGATTACGTGAGAGCTTTGGAGAGCAGCGTGCAGTAGTGGATGCGATTAGCAGAGACTTTTCGAGGTTTACTACATGGGCGGTTGGTCGCTTAGGACAGCTACTGCACACGAGCGGTGTGACATACCCGAGGTATGGCGATTCGCACACGTCATACTAGAGGCGTACCCGACGAAGGACCAATGGGGCCAGTACCTTAGCAGCTCCACACACTGATGACTAGCCTGATCCTTGATCTTTATACCTATCATCAATTTTGGTTTTATTATGGACATGATCTACCTTTATTTTTGCTTATGTTATGATGTACATTGATATTACCCTTATTATTCTTTTGATGATATGTATATTATGATATGACTTGTTCTGGTTTACTTTTAAAAGGTATATTAACGGAAGTCTAGCCGTAAGTTCATCGACGCTTATTGTGATTTATGTAACTTGCATGTTACTTATGGATTCAACAATAGAAAGCATTTCGAAAACGCGAGTGTGCACGAGATGGAATGATGAGCTGAAGACAAGTCCAACTTAAAGACTTTGTTGTAAACAAAAGTGCTTGCCGGGAGACAACCTGAAATGTATTTTCTTAAAATTTTATCGAGTCTGCCTTCCTAGACAATCGATACGGCGTATCTAATCTCATTGTTTATGGCGTATTGATTGTCTGGACGTTTTCCAGTCTTTTATTTTCTGCATTTAAACATTATTGTCAGATTATCTATACGGCGTATTTGACAATCTGACCCGTACCTCAGATACTATTTGCATGTCTTAATACGGCGTATCCTGGTTTTGGGATACGGCGTATCGACTTCCTGTACAGTTTTTTGTTTTTGTTTTCTAACCGTCGAATACCAGAGATAGAATTGCATTGGTTTATTTTATATCTTATACGGGACCTTACTGAACGAAAATGACGACTTTGATGGAGTATTTATATTCTGAAATTCTGTGTGTTGTAGTCATGCTGGTATACAGACCCGCATTTACAACACATGATCTTGCTTATAAACGCAACATGGAGGATCATACCGAGCAAATCCCAGGAGAGTTTCTAGTTCTAATTCTTTTAATTTCCTGTCCATAATGTCATATTTATACAACGAGGTCGTTGTATATTTCAAGTGGGGGAGGAGAATTAGAATGAAAACTTGTCCATATTTTCGCAATAAAATGCTTAAATTATGCCTAAATTTAAAATTTTTTCAAGCATACTTTTGTGAAATTATTAGTTACATAACCCGCACACATAACCCTTTTTAGATATTGTGAGAATTTAGCCTTATCCATTTCCAAATGTTTACCTAAATTCCACAATATTATGAGTGTGCCGGTGATGTTGTAAACTTTAGAACTTGGCTTGGTATATCTATTCGAGACACGATAATAAGCACTATTTTTAATAGATGGAGTGACATTTTTTAAATTGGTAAATTTCTAGGATTACACCAAAAAGTAGGGGTGTGCACGGTTCGGTTTGGGTCGGTTTTTGGCTAAAACCGAAACCGAACCGAAGTATTCGGTTTTTATAAACAATAAAATTAATACGTAAACGCTCGGTTTTGGCGATTCGGTTTTTTCGGTTCTCTCTGGTTTTTGCGTTAGAGTTCGAGTTTTTTTGTCGGTTTAAACCGTTTTAAATTTTGGTTTTGCTAATTTATATTAATAAACTTGTTTTACGCAGAAAATTGGTTATTTATTTTATTTTTTTTGTCCATTTGAGCATAATTATGTTTATCACAAATTTTTTAACAATTATACACATATAAATCGAGAAAGTGAAACACCATGATGCGATATAATTCAACAATATGATCAATCTGTCATTGTATCGTACATTGTTGTCAGGTAAACTCAGTACACGACAAACACATATTATTAATCATTAAGTTATATTTTTATTATAATATTTCAATTTCATTTAAAGATAAATTTAAATTTAAAATTTTTAATTATTATGTTTTTATTTTTATTTTATGTAATGACTTTTAATATTATTAAATTGGTTCGGGTCGGTTCGGTTTGACCAAAAACCTAAACGAACGAAATTTTTCGGTTTTGAAAAATTAAAACCGATACCATCAGTTTACTAGTTTCGGTCTGTTTTTTTCGGTTTCGGTTTTTTCGGTTCAGTTTTTTTGGTTTCTTGATGCTCACCTACCAAAAAGCCTTACATGTTGTGATATTATCTAACGGAAACTTGTTAGTTTAACCCCGTATAAACCCTTTTGTTTACTCTCATTTTTAGAGTAAGATACCCCTAGAAAAAATTGATGAGCCATTCCATTTTTTTCTCACACCAAATCTTGTTTTGTTACCACTTTACAAACTTGAGATCCTATCAGTTAAGTCCTTAATCGGTTGTAGGTTACTTTTGTGTAAGGTATTTGTATTTCCTATGTCAGCAATGTAAATTTTTTTCTACGGTTAGGTCGGGAAAATTACACAATGCAATTGGGTACGTGTGTGAAATTTTCTATCTACGGTTAAGTCGGGACTATTGGCACAATGCAAGTGGGGACGTGAATCTGCTTGTGGAACAATTCTATATACGATTAGGTCGAGAAAATTGCACAATGCGATGGGAATGTGAAAATAGTGTATATTTTTAGTGTTTATCTTTTATTGTGTTTTACTACTTTCACAATTATTTTTTACATTCGAAGTATGGAGGAGAATGGATAAATTATCCGGATTTATTGTGATCGTGAAGATGGTGAAATTACACCGAAATTCATAGTTTATATGTTGAAAAAAAATCAAAAAAAGTGAAAAATCAAAAAAAGTGATTATGTAGAGTATTGTTGTATGTTGGTCGAAATAAATCAACAATGTATCATCTTGTATAAAGTGGTCGATATCGCCACTAATGTTGTAAAGTATGTATATTATGGATGTTTGGGAGTTGGTCGTTATGGGAACGCCAACTAAGGTTGTTTGATTAATCTATTGATCAAGGCATTTATCTATGATTATGTGTCTTCTTCATGGGTACGATCAGGAAAGTTACTAGCAACACTGTACCTTATTTGTTTGGACTTAATCTATTTGTTTTGTTCTTTTTATTTAGCAACAATTATTTTCCCTTTCCTAATCCATAACCTTGGGTCTTACTCAAATGAGGATGCGAGCAATTGCATGTATCTATTCCATCGTTATGGATGTGTGTATATGATTTGTCGGCCTTGTTGGTTTACTACTATTGGTGAAGATTACCAATCCTATTCTTTAGCTTATTCGTGTTAAGGATCGAGCAATCACATATGTCTATTCCATCGTTATGGATGTGTATATGTGATTTTGTCACCTTTTCTGGAATATTGGTATCGATAGAGACTAGAAAGAATGATCAACCCTTTAAACCTTAACCCAATTTACCTTTGTAGAACTGTCACTCCTTAGCTTTAGTGGTGGAGATGTGTATCCTTGCCAAGCTTATGATAGAATACTCGTCACGACCGATCAATTGAGCGAATTAGTTACATGTTACCACATAGATTAGTTGAGTAATTTGAGTGATTTCATCTTCCTACTTCGTGAGGTGTTTCGTTGTGTACTAGTAATTGAATGAATAATCGCTTAAAGGAAAAATCCGTGACTACGGCTGGGATACATTTTCATAAGTTTTCTAAAGTCTACTTGAGGACAAGTAGGATTCAAGTGGGGGGATATTTGATGACATTAAATAGCGTCACTTTTATAGCATCATTTATCCCATATTTCTTACCCATTTTGTTTGATTCTTGCACGAATTGGTACTTAATTGTTTATATTTGATATTTGCAGTAATTATGGAGTAATTGGTAAAGTTATGCTAAAAGGCACACATTTTGGAGCTTAAACGAAGAAATCTAAAGATTATTGTTCTGACAACCTATACGCCGTATCCATCAAGGAAGATACGGCGTATCCGTGCCTGAACTTCACAAGAAACCACGAAGATTCAAAGCCTTATACGCCGTATGCAGAATGCTACACGCCGTATTGAAGATCAAGTGAAGAATATTCTGAAATATTATAATCGTGGTCCCTACTCCAAGAAACCCCCAATGCGCCGTATTGAGTTCAACCAATACGGTGTATCGACGAATTTCCAAACACTATAAATACAAAACCCTAAACGCGAGTTTAGGGTGTGCTTAAATATATTTTCGAAACCCTAACCACAATAATCGATTTTCAGAAGGCAAGAAGAGCAAAGAAGGTCTCGCAACGTGCTTAATTCCATAGGAAACACCTTGTAATTCTCATACTCTTAATAATCGTTCAATTTTTAGTATCATTCGTTTAACTCGGTTAGGTTACCTTGGTTGATTCGTTTATTATGTTTGTATTCGATACAATGGTTATTGGCTAATACCTTTAGGTATTAGCCATGTTTATGAAGATTTAATGTTTGGTTTGTTTATATCGATTGCATGCTTATTCGTTGGTTGTTGTTTATGTTTTTCAATTTATACTCATTTATGTGCTTATGTATGCGACCTATCAATCAACTAGATCTAGTTGTGCCGACCAAGTAGACTAGATTAACCAGGATAGCTCTCCATATAGCGACTTATATATCTAGAATTATAGGATTACAAATAATGACCAATCCTTACCATTGGTTTAGTGAACAAGTTGGACTAGCAGGTGACCTGGGATCAGCAAATGATGTTTTGATTCCCTTGGTAAGGACTCGGACTGTGGACTACTAGTATATAAAGAGTCGTTAAGCAATAACTTAGTAAAGTCTCTATGAGCTAGGGTTTAATAAGATCACCATTATTAATCTTCTAAGATAGATTATAAACAACATAGAATACTTTATGCATATGCGTTTAATTGTGACAGAATTAGCGTGTCTAGGTTTTAGGAAGAAGTACCGCCTAAATCTAAGAATGATATTCCCCTTTGATATAAGACAATCATTGCATAAATGAACAAACCTGCATTGAATTTGATTAATCATGGTTAATAAAGTTTCCTTATAATAGGCTTGACCGCTCTTTTATCTTCTAATTATCATCTTGCGTGTGTTATCGTGACTAAAGTAGATTTAAGTCACCACCAAACCCGTGCCAGTCTCTCAGACTGAACCCCCCCCCTTAAACCTTAGAATTAGGATTAACTTATATTAGAACTAACATAGACAACTAAAATTCTGCTAGACGTAGGAATTAACGCTCTCGCTCTTAGTGATCGATACTCTACTTACCAACGAACCTACAACTGATCGGGTACACTTCCCGTTAGTGTTTGTTAATAGGTAATTCGGCTAAATATAAATGTAAAACTTGATAATTAATTTACCTAATGCACTTGCAAATCTGAGCCAAACGATTTCACATTGTTTAATGGTTATAAAAACTTCATTGGCACACCATGTAAAAGATGGTTCAAGTTGATGGCTAAAGGCGAGTGAACTTATTCAGGTATACTTATTCACTTTATGCAAAATTCTATTTATGATATAAGTAATGTAAAAAACAGTTATGCCTGACCCTAACCCTGCTTAAGCATACATTTATGTAAGTGAAGACATGAAGACGTGTATTTATGTTTTAATTTAGAGCATTTGTAATAAGATATACAACAGAAATCTTAGTAAAATGTGCTATCAGTTTTTGAAAATTTATATATCTGTATTGGAATTGTAGATTATATCAACCTACAAGTTGTAGTCTATATCACTGATAAACGTATAAATACGTACTAGCCGTATGTATATAATATTAAGTATCCCGTTAGAAATAAGAATCACTTTAGGAAAAGTAATAATTAAATCTTCCGGAGTCGTATCCCAACGATAATTGAATTTGAAATTTACGTTAATGTTTGACGTTTAAATGCTTGATTATCTTTTAATTTTTTGTTTTGAATTAAAACTAAAAATAATGATAAACTAGATTATACTAATTAACAAGCAAGCTAATAAGACGAAGAAAAATATAAAGAAATATGCTTGTCAAGTAAAAATGGATAGATTCTTAAGTGTGAAGTTTTTAGATCTTAATGATGAATTAATATCCGTCTAAATAATCGTTTCCTCAAAACGTTGGCTTAATATTGAAAACGACTTTTTATCGAGAAATTAATTACTAATTTAATGCCTACTTAATCTTACGGCTTTTGCCCGTTCGACTAAATAAAACACTAAAGTGAATAACTTTTGCAAATTATTAATCACTAGTCACTTATTAAATTTCACACTTAATTCACTATTTACCAACTTACTTAACAAGCATATATAAATCTAATCACTAAACATGGCAGCTAATCTAACAATAATAAGCATAACTATGCTACGGATAACAGCTAAAGCAACAATAATAACGACTAAGCTAAAAATGGCGATAAGCATAAAATAAAGAAATAAAAAAGATAAGAAAAATATGAAACCCGGAATTAGCTCGGCGTGACCCGGAGACAATAGATATGAACTTATACTCCAAAGTGCGAAATAATACCAAACTAACCCAAATCCCAATCCATAACTCCATAATTTCCAAACGAAAATAAGCTAACAAGCCGACTAACAATTCGAACCAACTAAGCAAATCCGAAATAAACTAAACCATGAGCCATTCGATTTAACACAACCCCGTTCGAAACATCAATAACAACCGTACCGGAATCATTCTTCAACAAATTCAATCGGAGCGACACAAATTTAATACTACTATTACATAAAAAAAAGGGAACTGAAAGCTACATAAAATGAAAAAAAAAAGACACACGAAAAAGAAAAAAAAATGGAAAGATCGATCTGCTGCTAAACTATACGAATGAAACAAAATTAAAAAAATAATAAAGATAAGAAAAGTGTGTCATCTCTGCTATCTACGCTATCTACTACTATGAATACTAAAATAAAAGAAAAAAAAGAAACGAAAATATCCCCTACTTTTTATATCCGTGTTGCTGCGTTTCTACCTATCTACTTCGAAAAAAAATAAAAAAAAATAAAGATAAGATATGTCAGTAATAGGACATTCCTTCTTGGGCTAGACTTTGATGGGCCACATTTTATTTCTTTTGTATTGGGCTTGGCAAGCTTGGGCTTAAATAAGTATGGGTCGGTCCGACCCATATAAATGGTGTCGGGTCGGCCCAATAAGAGATGAAGGCACCGTCGTACTCGAAATCTCATGCTCTTTCCAATGACATGCTCGGGGGATTTTTCCGACTTCGTCTTGATCTCGAATAATAAGTAAACTTGATCGAATCGAACCCGAAAATACTCGTTTTTGCTTCGTTTTCAATCCCTTGTACCTGCAAGACATAAAAACACAGACCAAACATATTTGCAATAATATTAAGCATATTTCATGATTTTAGTCCATTTATTAGTGTTTTCCGAGGCTAAAATGATGTGTGTTTAAGCACACATCAATCACCTACTTTGTGCTGCCTTTAATCGTCAATTTACTAACAGAACCCTATAATAAGACATGGCCATTCATCATCTAACTTATCATCTTTTGCAATGAATAGGCACTTGGGCACAAAGAGTGTTTTATGATGTATGTGAATTCAAAAGGAATGATAGTTGATGACGAGTTTGTGTCGTTGGTTCAGCAAACATCAATCAACGTTCACCAGAAGGCATTAGCGTTGTGGGTGCATATCAACCTCATCAAGATTGGGCTCGCAAGGGTTCTAATCCATCTAGACAGGTAACTCATTGAATTCCACCTATCATACAATATATATTTAAAGAACTTTTGGCCAAAAGATTATAAGTATCTATTTTGTCAAGCCGAGCTTGCTTTCTGGAACCCCTGAGAAAGCCTCACGGCCTGGTGGTTGGCATAACAATAATGACAACAAAAGTCGGTCAAATTGGTCGGGCCCCTGACCCAGAACGTCGAACGTAATAGGTGGCCGACATCTTTTTCCACGACCCTTTTGTTCCTGCTCGAGAATTTCCGGCGGTCGTATCTTGCTCCTTTATTTTGCCTCGCATGTATCTTTTGCTCCACCACCTCATGCTAGATCAACATAGAGTTCAAGATAATTAATGAGTACTCGGTCAGAGTAAACAAGGTAAATGTCTCTATGAACGAGTCAACATAGCGATTACCATATCAATCCTCCTATTACAAGTCCCGCCTATACAAGACTTGTAACATTTAGATTCATACATAATCCCATGTAAACAGAATTATAACGGCCTTCGTGTAATACGATATTATATAAAGTTATGAAGAAAATAATATTCTTAGAGACCATTGTTTAACTTACAATGTCTGATAACGAAGTGAGACCATTGCGCAACTCACAATGTTTAAGAAGCAAGATGAGACCATTGTATAACTCACAATGTCTGACGAGTAGAATGAGACCATTGTGCAACCCACAATGTCTTAAAAATATTCTGGTATTTATATAATAACTCTTATATAAATAAGCGTACGATATACGCGAAAGGAATGCAAGCATATATATATTATATATATGTATGCCACGTAAGCACTTAATGCAGCACGTAATGTAAGCACATAAGCAAGTAGCGTGTATGCACTTTGAAAATGTTTGATGTGATGCAATGTTTATGAAAACGGTTATAGTCTAGGGTAAAATATGCAACCTAGTTCTCTATAGCCAGTGCTCTGATACCAATCTGTAACACCCCCAAAAATGCGTGTCGCAACGGAAGTATGTCCGGGGGAGTTACTTCATAATACACAACGCTAGATACAAGAGAACGACCTCTAAATGTGTCGTTTGAAAAATAATCTCGTTGATTTCCTTGAAATTGATATAACATTTGTCCCATAATTGCATCACCATGAAAAACTTGAATGTATAGACTCCAATGCACTTCAAGTAAGCCAAGTATCTATATCACCTGAGAAAAACATGCTTAAAACGGTCAACATAAAGTTGGTGAGTTCATAGGTTAGTTTAAATATGAATGTAAGTTTCAAATGAATGTATTTGTCCACTGTGTCATCACAGTACCATGTAAAAATCCCAAAGATTTATAAAGAATGCACGACACATTTTATGTCACCAAAAGTACCAATCTTATCCCAAAGATTTATAAAGAATGCATGACCAATTTAATGTCACCAAAAGTACCAATCTTATCCCAAAGATTTATAAAGAATGCATGACCAATTTAATGTCACCAAAATGTTTCAAGTATGTATTGCCACTTTATTCAAGGCACAGTAAATATCCATGTGAGTATAAAACAATGATTACAATTACTCTAAGTTCATGAAACCGATGCACTAATATAACAGTAAAAATTCATGTGTATTTGTTGGGGGCCCTGTAGTCCCAACCAATCGTAATCCGACATGTTATAACGTTCGTTTACCTAGTGATAGCTAATCACCCGAACGGGGATTGTCAATCCCGAATAGATCTATTTTATATCATTCGCGTGGACATCACGCTATAACGTTCGTTACCGGCGATAGCTAATCACCCGAACAGGGATCCACACCCGAATAGATCTATTTCATAACATTCGCGCTCACCCTCCAAGTGATTTACAGTTCATGACGCTGTGACGTAGACTTATATATACCCATCACAGGTGTCCCCTCCAAGAACACCCGGGCAGTGATTTAAAGAATATATACTCCCGTTTTTTATAACACCCGCGCTTCCAAACCAGGAAATTAACAGTGCATGAAAGTGTGCTCCAATGTGGGTTATCGCTACTTAGCAAACACAGTATTCAATATAAAAATATCCACCTTGCGTCCAATTTGTAAAACAAAGTAATTTTTTCACCCCAAAACTTTGTAAAATCAATAAAAATTGTCTTACCCCCAGTAACAAACAGTTCATGCACTTATGCTATCCATAATCGCGAGATATGTAAATGAGTTTGTAACAAATCATGTAAATATGAGTTTGTAAACACGTGTGTAATCGGCCATGTAATTGAATTTGCAAACAATTTTGCAACAAGCATGTTCACACCCCAAAAGTTATAAAGTGTATGAAAACCAGTAAAACATGGGGCTATAAACTCACCTTGATCAAAGACCACGATCAAATAATCCAAATAAATCACAACCGAATCTGCAACGATCTCGGCCACGACCCTATAATTATGTCGTTCGATTATAACACGTAATAAATACGACCAACGATGCGTACATCGTTACCACGAAATCATACATATTTTTATATGTTTACTTACATATATACATGTGATGAGAAATCCACTTGCGCGTCTTTAAACCTTAATCCTTAGTATATTATATGTATATATACTATTTTCCGCCCAATCCTAACTTATCTCGAATATTTACAGAAATTTACTATTTTTAGACCTTTCGTTTTTAGAACCGAACAATGGTCTTAAAACTATTAATTGAAATAATATATCAACCGACCTTATTTTATTACTCAAAATCGTACTCCTAATGTATTAATATTAGTTAAAATATCCGTTGACTTTTACGTTGACCTTTAGTTTCGACCCGCTATATCTTAATTTTAAAACTGATAAGCCTCGCGGCAAAGTAAAACGTCATTACGAACAACTTTCGTGTTTCGCCGGAAGGCTGAAACGGACTCGAAAGTGCTCAAATCGTTTAATTAATAATCTGCCAGATTTAATATATATTAAAATTAACTTATTTTCTACTAAAGTATATATTTCGATTACACTCCAGTTTCTTCGTTATTTGGATTTAAAAGTCCCGTTTTATATCAAAACGTCCGTAAAAATATAATTTGTTATCTTTTGTAAACCAAAGTCTAACTTATCAAAATCTCGAATCCCGAATCCTACGTTCTATTTTCTGATTTAAATTACCCGTTATAAAAAGGCGTCAAAGTCCGTTTTTAGTTCAATTCTCGTCTAAACTATATCTAGTATCGTTTATACATTAATATCAGTCCCGTTTTAATATTTATAACATATTATACTAGACCGCGCAAGTTTCAATATGTTTCATCACATTTTAATTTGTCCGATCAATCAAATGAAACAATTAAATACTTTTAAATTAAACGCACCCTTTTTCGGTGTCAACACAATCAAACGCACCCGTTTCCGTTGCAAACCAAACCCGACCAAACAACCCGACGCCCCGGCTGTCCCCGGCTGTTTCGCAGCCAAACACACGCACCCGACCCGGCTGATGGACAGCCAAACGCACCCTTGTGCGTGGCTGTTAAGCCAAACGCACCCTTGGGCTGTTTTGACAGCCAAACGCACCCTTGTGCGTTTCTGTCTAAACCAAACACACTCTAAACCCGCTGTCACGAACCAAACGGACCCGCTGCGGTTCTAAACCCCGAGCCAAACACACCCTTGTGTGCCCGCTGCCCCAAACCCGACATCCCTTCGTCGGTTGTTAACCCAATATCCCAAACGCACCCTTGTTGTTTTATAATAAACACAACGCACTCTAATCTGTTTTTCTACTAATCCTAATACACCCCTTTCGTATTTATAACAGCCAAACACGACGCCTCACACCCAACCCACCCGGCTGTTTCGACAGCCGTACCCTACTCACCCTTTTCTGCGATAACCTATAAAACAAACGCCCCTCGTCTGTTGTTAACAAACCACGCGCACCCTTCGTTTCTATAAACAAAACAAAACGCATCCCACACCCTCGGCTGACCCGGACAGCCAAACGCACCCGCTGCGTTGGCTGTCATAAACCCATGACAAACCAAACACTCCCGACCCATACGCACCCTGCGGCTGTGACATGAACCCAACACACCCTCTTTGGTGCTTATAACAAAACCACACGCACCCGAGTGGTGCGGCTGTCCCAAAACCCCAAACCGAACGCACCTTTCTTGGTGACAAACCAATCAAACGCACCCTATTTTATGAAAACCACAAACCAGCCGCACCCTTATGATGGCATGGAGATGATGATTATGATGATGATGACGGTGGTGGTGTGGCTGTGGCGTGGCGATGAGTGGGTGGTGACGTGGCAGCGGTGAGGTGGCGCGTGAAGGAGAGTGGTATAGTAGGTTGGATAGATCGGGTGGTGGGGAAGCTTTTTGGAACTTGGCCGGAAAAGTCCGCCGGAAAACTTTTCCGGCGGTGGTGGTGTTCGCCGGTGGCTGCCGGATAAATGAGAGAGAGAGAGAGTAGTATGAGAGTGTGTGTATAATTTTGAGATGGAAATGTAAAAGATATATAAGTTTTATATTTATATTAAAACTTTAATAGAAAGTGATAAG
>BQNB010170349.1:0-13686 GCA_026074375.1 Tanacetum coccineum | reverse complement strand
AATCGTCTCCTACAGCTGCTAAACGAACTAGGGTTTGTACCCTCTTTTTATTCTAAAGTTACACCTACAAAACCCTAAATTCGGGTTTGTATATATAAGAAAGTCGCATTTTAATCGTGACGCCGTCGTAAAATGAATCTTCTAGATCTGCGTTTGAGTCGGTGCGGGCTGACGCCGTCTTGAAATATGTGACGCCGTCACTTGATGAGTTGTGACGGCGTCGTGTATGGCTTGTGACGCCGTCTCCAGGCTCTGTGAGCACAAATCTTCAAGAGTCTTGGTGTTGGTTTGTAATCTCATCCATTTCTTCTCTGAATGGGCCTAAGTTACGTGTAATTCATCCAAATGTCTTCCAAATATGAAATACCTGGAAAGGAACGATTAAGTAATTATTTTAGGCATAAACACACTATTTTGGGGGTTAAACGACCCCAAAAAAGTGTATAAAATGACACCTCATCAAATACCCCTACACTTGGGATTTGCTTGTCCTCAAGCAAATGGGCTTTTCTATCTGGACAATAACAGTATGAGGGGTCATTTTACCTACTATTTAAAAATATTCTACAACACAACCTTCTAGACCTCGTAATTAAAAGCACGGAAAGTATATACTAGCACCTCACATAAGTGTTTGGGATTCTCTCTTTCACTCGGGTGTATAATGGATTATAACATATGGGGGAAACAGAAAATCACACTCATTACCTGTCATAGCATATAAATTACCATAGGCTTGGTAAAGGATCAAACCTCCACCGCTAGGTGCAAGTATTATTCATTACTATCTAAGAGGTCTTTTAAAGGGTTGTGGGGTGTAGGTGTAAGATAACATATAATGGAAACGGAAACGGATGGGATACATTTGGGTGGTGACTTTGGGTGAATTTGGAGTGGAAGGGTTAGCTAATTATTTTTACGAATACACGCTGGTTTGGTTGCTAAGCCAAGACTCGGACGAAGATGTACAAACTCTACATAACTCTACATCAATCTCTTTCTTTTTCTTTTCTCTTTTTTTTAACATAATACATCACATGGGGGTTTATAACACGTACCCCTACACTTGAGCTTTTACATGCTCGATAATTACAATCTAACTAATGACCCGATTTGAGGTGGATCAAAATAACATGGATATCATTTGACAAACATATGGGGATATTGACTTAACTTTTCTTCCCTATTCTTCCGCGAAATAAATATTACCATGAATCCCAATCGTCCCAAAACTGTATTTACAAGGATAAGGGCTTAGCAACCGTGTACTCAATAATTAACTTGGGTTAAACACAATAATGTAGAGACTAAGGTAATTTGGGTGTAAACGATTAGTTTAAGGTTTAACAATGTTCTTTTCATTAATAATCTGAATCCACTAGAAATTTTATAAAGGACCGTTGAAAAATGATAGGCTGGAGGGTTGTACTAAGGGTATCCTGAACTTAAAAAAAATGGTGCCATGGCAAGGTGTGGGATAGTTATATGATAGGTTATACTGTGACCATCATAACAAATACAGTTTAAACCATGGGTTAATCCTAATGCCTCTTATATAGCAAATCATATATTCAATATGCGGTACGAGATGCATCACAAAAAACAAGTTTTTTAGCATTTAATTATACTACACCGTACACTCATCTAATTTAATACGATTCTCAATGCTTCAGAAAAGGCGACGAAGGGACCACCACGTACACATTTGTTAATGACATAATAGACATACGTGATCTGCTAACTCTTTAAACTCGAGAAAGCTAAAGGTATAAACTATCTTAGGTTAATCAATAACAGATACCGAATTCCTAAAGATCTAAAGGTGAACCTCATATTTTTGGGGTGGAATTCTAAGGGTTTTGTGCTAGTCATATAAATTCCTATCCAGAATGAGACGCTATTTAAAAAAAAAATACTCGTTTTCGTCGGTATGTGTCAAAAAAAAAATAGATGGTAAAATCACCTTTTTATGTTATGTTTCGATATATTACCCATCATTTTTTAAGGACTAAGAGCAAATGGCCAAAAGAAAGGTAATAGTTTTAACGGATTATTTTTCCCCATACACTTAAGTTGAACATTGTCCCCAATGTTCTATAAAGGTACCCGTAAAAACAAATTAAATGGATAAGAAAACAAAAAAAAAGAAACTAGTACTCCCTTGGTTTGCTCAATAATGGAGAAGAAACATGCGATAACTGGTTAAATCATCATCCAAGAATTGTCCAATGAAACTTCCTAAGAACTTCCAAGCTTCTTCTCATTAAATATAACCTGTAATCAAAGACAAAGACAACTCCACCAAGCATAAAATGTGCGATATACAAATATACAATATGAATTTTAGGCTTTGGACTCGATAAAGCAGTGTAAAGATTAGAATGAGAGAATTGTCAAAACTCATTGATTTTGCAGGCTTTATACAAAAGAATAGATATTTTAATGTTATGCAAGGTTTTATTTTCAGAACGAAATAATTAATAAATTTTAGTTTTCATGACCTAGCGTTTGACGTCGTAGGAAAATCCTGACCCCGTCATAGGTCGTTGGTGACGGCGTGCGTGTAAATCGGTGACGCCGTCTACCACGTTCTGTATAGAGAAAACAAAATTTTTGTTTTTGATGAAAAAATTCTTGCACTTGATTCCATAAGTTAATTCCTGTACAAATGGCTGCATAAAACCTGAGATTTGACAATTTACTCATATGACTCGAAACTGACGCAAATTAATCTAAACACTTTATTTAACATGCTTGAACTTGATTCTAAAAACCGGATAAGTTCCCTTACACTTATTATTTGCAAAATACATTTGATTGAAATTAAGACGAGGTTAAAAACAAAATAAAGCATGATTACAAACTAATTCAAACATAATAAACAAACGATAAAGAATTAAAACACACAAGACATTAATTAAGCTAATTTATAATAAACTTAAACAAATATTCGGAACAAGAGTTAAAGTATTCAAATCCTAAAAACTATTACAAACCATAATTGTTCAAATGACAAGGGATGAAAATGATAATGGAACAAGACAAGAGTGATCAAGAAGAGCCATCATGCGAAGGGTCGAGGCGGTATGCATAGCCGGGAGGCATGTATCCTTGATAGACAACAGGTGGGTAATCGACCTCATACCCTGGGAACGGATCAATCTGTAGGTGGGGGTTTAGGTTGTCACGAGTGGATAGGTATTGGAATTGGCAGACAATGTGATTATACATCCAGTGAGCTCGTTCATCCTGCTGCCCCATCCAAGCATCAATCCTTCCCTAATGCTCATCTTGTTGATCCATCCAGCGCGTTTGGCGGACTTGCCAATCACCTTAGCTCATGTTGCGGTAGATATCCGCGGAGCCTCCAACTCCTTTGTTTCCCCCTTCTCCATCTCCTTCCTCATCATCACCTTCACCTTCCTCTACAACCTCTCTAGTAGCTGGCCAACAACACTCACCCTCGTAGAGTTCCATAATAACTCCCATCTTAACCAATGATGTTTTCCTATAAACATGTGGAGGGGACTCACGGTTCAATACACTTGCCAATTCATTGGTGAGTAAACCAAAAGACTGAGCGATCTTCGTCACAAACATCCCCCTGAAAATCACACTCTTATCCCTTACGCTCTTTAGGTACTTGGCGAGCCAATAGGGGATGTTGCAAACAACCCCTTCCCCAAAGTCTCTCTTTTCCTCCTCCACCTAATATATAATATTCTATCATAATTTTAATTTTTATATTCACACAACCCAAATTAAAAATAAATTAAAAAAAAAAAAAAAAAAAAAAAAAAAAAAAAAAAAAAAAAAAAACCCCCCAAAAAAACCCCCCCCCCCCCAAAAAAACCCCCCCCCCCCCCCCCCCCCCCCCCCCCAAAAATAACCCACCCCAACCCCCCCTATTTTTATTTTTACTTTTTTTTTCTCTCTTTTTTTTTTTCCAATTTTCGCTCGCAAGTACCGAAAGCGGTAAGGGATAAGTAGAGTGATTTTTGAGGGAATGTTTGTGACAATGTAGCTTGTCTTTGGTTGCTAACAATGAAATGGTAGTGTATTGAACAGTGAGCCCCCTCCACATGTGTATAGATCAAAATCATGGTTAAGATGGGTGTCTATTCATGGAACTTACGAGGGTGAGTGTTGTTTGGCGGACCTACAGAGTGGTTGAGAGGAAGGGTGAGGTGATGATGGAGGTAAGGGAGATGAGAAGGGGGAACAAAGGAGTTGGCAGGCTCTGCGGATATCTACCGCAACATGAGCTAAGGTGATTGGCAAGTCCGCCAAACGCGTTGGATGGATCAACAAGATGAGCATTAGGGAAGGATTGACGCTTGGATGGGGCAGCAGGATGAACGAGCTCACTGGATGTATAATCACATTGTCTGCCAATTCAATACTATCCTCGTGACACCTTAAACCCCTCAACTTACAGTGGATTTGATATGTTCCAAGGGTCTTGAGGGCCGATTACCCACCTAATTGGCTATCAAGGTTAATGCCTCCGGCTATGCATTCCGCCTGACATTCGCATGATGGCTCTTATTGATCACTTCTTGTCTTTGTTTCTTTATCATTTTCATCCTTGTCATTTGAACAATTATGGTTTGTAATAGTTTTTAGGATTTGAATACTTGAACTCTTGTCCGAATATTTGTTTAAGTTTATTATGAATTAGCTTAATTAGTGTCATGTGTGTTTTAATTCTTGTCCCGAATATTTGTAATCATGCTTTGTTTTTTTTTAACTTCGTCTTAATTTCAATCAAAGGTATTTTGAAAATGATAAGTATATGGGAATTATCCGGTTTTTAGAACCAAATTCAAACATGCAAAATAAATTGTTTAGATTAATTCGCATCAGTTTCGATTCATATGATAGAATTGTCAAAACTCAGGTTTTATGCAGCCATTTGTACAGGAATTAACTTATAGAATCAAGTGCAGGAAATTTTTCATCAAAAAACAAAAATTTTGTTTTCACAGAACGTGGAGACGGCGTCACGATTTACACGCGACGCCGTCACCACGACACCTGTGACGGGGTCAGGATTTTCCTGATGGCGTCAAACGCCCAGGTCCAGAAAACTTAAATTTTTTAATTATTTTTGAAAATAAAACTTGCAAAACATTTAAAATATGTACTCTTTTGTTATAAACCTGCAAAATCCATGAGTTTGACAATTTCTCTCATTCTTTCTTTACTGCTTTAATCGAGTAAAACCTAAAATTCATATTGTTTATTTGTATATCTGGCAATTTTTTGTCTTGGTTAGTTGTCTTTGTCTTTAATTTACAAGTTATATTTGATGAGAAGAAGCTGGGAAGTTCTTAGGAAGCTTCATGTGGACAATTCTTGGAGGATGATTTAACCAGTTATCGCATGTTTCTTCTCCATTATTGAGCAAACCAGGGGAGTACTAGTTTCTTTTCCCTTTATTTGTTTTTACGGGTACCTTTATAGAACATTGGGGACAATGTTCAACTTAAGTGGTATATGGGAAAAAATAATCCTTAGAAAATATTTTTCATTTGCCATTTGCTTTGTCCTTAAAATGATGGGTAATATATCGAAACATAACATAAAAAGGTGATTTTTACCCGATTTTTTATGACACATACCGACGAAAACCAAGTATTAATAGCGTCTCATGGATAGGAATTTATATGACTAGCACAATAACCCTTAGAATTCCACCCCAAAAATGTGAGGTTCACCTTTAGATCTTTAGGAATTCGGGTATCTGTTATTGATACCTAAGATAGTTTATACCTTTAGCCTTATCGAGTTAAAGAGTGAGCAGTAAGTATGTCTATTATGTCATTACAAATGTGTATGTGTGGTCTTTGTTGCCTTTTCTGGAGCATTGAGATCAGTATTGAATTTTATGAGTGTACCGATAGTATATTAAATTCTAGAACTTGTTTTTGTGATGCATCTCGAGACCGCATAGTAAGTATTAGGATTTGCTTGATAAGAGGCATTAGGATTAACCCATGTTTTAAACCTGTAATTGTTATGATAGTCACACCGATCATATAAAAACTTATCCCACACCTTGCCAGGCACTCATTTTTAGTTTCAGGATACCCTTAGTACAACCCTCCGAGCCTATCATTTTTCCAAAAACGGGGGTGTTATTTGTCTTTTAATTTTCTATGTGATTCCAGAAATATTAATGAAGAACATTGTTAACCCTTAAACTAATCGTTACACCCAAATTACCTTAGCCTACCTTGTTTTAACCCAAGTTAATTATTTGAGTACACGGTTGCTAATTCCTTATCCTTGTAAATACAGTTTTGAGACGATTAGGATTCATGGTAGTATTTATTTCGCGAAAGAATGGGAAGAAAAGTAGTTCAATACCCTTAACGTTTGTTAAGATGATCTCCATGTTATTTTGATCCACCTCAAATTGGGTCATTAGTTAGATTGTAAATATCAAGTATGTAAAAGCTCAAGTGTAGGGGTACGTGTTATAAACCCCATGTTATGATGTATTATGTTATTAAAAAAATAGAAAAGAAAAAGAAAGAGATTGATGTAGAGTTGTGTAGAGTTTGTATATCTTCGTCCGAGTCTTGGCTTAGCAACCAAACCAACGTGTATTCGTATAAATAATTAGCTAACCCTTCCACTCTAAATTCACCCAAAGCCACCTAAATGTATCACATCCGTTTTCGTTTCCATTTCCATTATATATTATCTGTAACCTAATACCCCACAACCCTAAAAAAGGACCTCCTTTGAATATTTATGAGTAATGCTTGCGCCTAGCGAGTGAAGTTTGATCCTTTACCAAGCCTATGAAAAATTTATATGCTATGACAGGTAAGAGTGTGATTTTCCATTTCCCTTATGTTATAATATATTTTCCGTTTCCCCTTATGTTATAATTTATTATACACCTGAGTGAAAGAGAGAATCCCAAACACTTATGTGAGGTGCTAGTGTATACTTTCCGTGCTTTTAATTACGAGGTCTAGAAGTTTGTGTTGTAAAATACTTTTAAAGAGTAGGTAAAATGACTCCGCATATTGTTATTGTCTAGATAGAAAAGCCCATTTGCTTGAGGACAAGCAAATCCTAAGTGTAGGGGTATTTGATGAGGTGTTATTTTATACACTTTTTTGGGGACGTTTAACCCCCTAAATCGTGTGTTTATGCCCAAAATAGGTACTTGATCGTTCCTTTTCAGGTATTTTGCATTTGGAAGAAATACATGTGACTTGGGCTCATTTTGGAGAAGAAACGGACAAGACTACAGACCTACACCAACATTGCTCAAGGATTTCTCTTTGAAGCTGGAGACGGCGTCACAGATTACACGTGACGCTGTCATAATGATTTCCAAGACAACGTCACAAGATCTCAAGACAGCATACATATTATATGACCCAACCCATTATCTAGAATATTATTGTCACGACGGCATCATGATTAAAATGTGACGCCATCACAGCGATTTTCCTATAAATACAAATCTAATTTTAGGGTTTTAAGTGTGTAACTTTAGAGTAAAAGAAAGGGACGAACCTTAGTTCGTTTAGCAGCTGTTAGGGATGATTTTAGGGCCTCAAAACACTATTGTACTTCCTTCAATTCATGTTTTAATCAAGTAAGACTATCTTAATCATTCAATATGTATTGTTGTGTGATTCTTATCTGTTCTTGCTTTATCTTTAACATGCTTGGCTAAACCTGCGGTTTTGTTTAATTTATGATTGTATGAAAACCTAGGATATAGATCTTATGGTGTTGCTTCTTGTATGAATATGCCATGTTAGGTCTTTAGAAAACCATCTATTTGTTTTTAATCGTGTTGATATGACTAGGAAGAACATAATTGTGTAAACTGGATACTATCGGGTAACAGTCTTCATACTGCCTTGGCCTTTATATGGTTGATCCACTCTTAATATATTTCACATGCATTTAATATGCTCTTAGGGGCCTTAATAGTCTTCATACTACCTTACTTGTGCGTTGCCTTAACGGAATATTAAATAGACGACGGGTTCGTGTAATTCGTTCATGACTTAGGAAATAATTACATAGATCATCACAAGTGTGACAAAGCAATAACACTAGAAGAAGCAATCTAGGAAGTAATACATGATTAAATAAACACAATCTTTTTATTATATTGTTATCACCAGTATCAATAGTTTTATTAAAAAAAAAAAAAAAAACAAAAAAAAAAAATTTAGTTTAATAGCTAAAACCAACCAAACCTCTCAAATATATGATTTACCTGCTTTCTTATAAACATAAAAACACAAAATGAATCTTCTCTCACCCCTTAGAATTCTGTTAGACCGTGATCAAAGCCTTCCCAACCTATTCCCCTAGAGAATGATAACAACCCCCTAGTCTTGCCTACACTCACTACAACGGTTAGGTACACTGCCTAGGGAGTTGTAAAACTTCTTGTAGAAGTCCCTTACGACAACCGCAACATGTTTGAGTGCCGCTGCGTGGGGAATAGTTAGGTTTTGATCATAGTTTAGCTTAGTTCTACTTGCTTGATTCCTTTCAAGTAAGATTTAAATTCCCTGCATAATAGCTTTCTTCGTAGTTCCAATCTGTTCATTTGTGGATATATGTAGTCATAACCCCTTCTCGGCAACATCAAGGGAGACAAGAATCCTATCCGCACTCTAGGAGACTACTCCAAACCTAGCCACGAGGGCTATAGGAATACCATCGAGCTCCCCGTAGGGAACAATGTGGTACCCTTCTCGATTCCGACACCATCCATTGGTGAAAAGATGATGCTCATTCCACGGACTTGGTCCGAGGAATCTAAACCAACACCTCAAGGCTTCTGAAACCATGTGGACTCACTGACCTTGACGGTAAACAAGGAAAGATCGCGCTGCGTTTATTCAATTTCCTTCGCGATTTAGCTAGCAAATTCGGTCCGAGGATCCAAATCAACACCTCAAGGATTTCCTTAAACTTGTAGACTCACTTGACCTTAAAGGTGACAATAGGGAAAGAACGTGCTTGCGTTTATTTCAATTTTCCCTTCGCGATCAAGCTAGCAATTGGCTTGAATGCCTTCCTGCAGGATCCATCACCACATAGGAGGATCTTACTACCCAATTCCTTACTCAATTCTTTCCACCGGGAAGGACCGCAAAACTCCGCAACAATATCCTGATGTTCCAACAACATCATGAAGAATCTTTATCAGAAGCATGGACTCATTTCAAGGACTTACTCCAAAAAGTCCCTCATCATGGCATTGATCGTTGGCTTCAAATCCAAATTTTTTATTATCATGTCTCCTTTCATCTTAAGTGCGAGATTGACCGCGCCGGCGGCGGTAAACTCCGCAATAAGAATGCCGACAAATCTTGGGAAATCATTGAGAACCTCGCCCTCTATGACCATGAAGGCTGGTATGACACAAAGGAACTCGTCAAACTGGTCAAGGCTGTCATTACACCTCAAGGCATCACGAAAACACCCGACCGAAGACTTCTTGAGCTTGAAGATCAGATTAACTTCTTACTAAAAGGGTCGCGACCGACACCCCTATCAAGCTCAACACACAACCCTCAAGCTTATGTCAATGCTGCCCATTCGAGCTCTTGCCTGAAAAATCAAAATAAATCACCAATACTGAACTCCTTTGCTTTTCATGAACGTACAAGTCCAAGCCCTCAACCACAAGCATTAGGAACTACATTCGAGGCTCGAGTAAGGGACTACATGGCAGCGCACACTGAAAGAATGGAAAGATTTGAGAACGCCATTTTCAAGCAATGCGAGAAGATCAACGACAGGATGACTGAAATGTTTAGAATTCTCAAGGAACTCACGACCAGCAAAACCCCTGAGAAAGTATTGATAAGGGAAGAAGCCAAATCACCAAGAACGTAAACTCTATCTCCCTTACAAGAGAAGAGGAAGAAAGAAGTGACAAGACGGATGTGACACCCGACAACACTGAAATGCCCACCAAAATAAAAATACCGGTGAAGGAAGTCGAAATGAATAACGAAGCTGAATGTGAACCAATCAAAATGGCTAAAAAAGAAGAAACGACAGAAGTACCCAGCTCTGAGCCCGTAGAATATTACTTAAAGCACGACATCAATAAGAAACTAATAGAAGGGCTTGTCGATAATCATAGGTTCAATGACTTCCTATCAAGAGCCTGTGCTGGAAAAACAAAAAGGAAAACCTATAACATATCACCTAAGGGACCGGTTTACGAAGCAATCCTCAGAAAAAGGATAACAAGGAAGGAAGACATCAGAGGAAACTTCGAAATACCTTGTAACATAGGAGGCCAAAAAGGCATAAACGCCCTAGTTGACCAAGGATCCGACGTGAACGTCATGCCCTACACCACCTATATGAAACTAACCGACGAGAGGCCCGCTGAGACAGACATTAGACTCTCACTAGCTAGCCACTCGTATATCTACCCTTTAGGAATAGCAGAGGACGTTTTAGTTGATGTTGCCGAGCATGTGTACCCCGTGGACTTCGTAATTCTAGACATTAAGGAAGACGAAAAGAGGCCTTTCATCTTAGGGACACCATTCCTGACAACGGCTAAAGCCGTAATTAAATTTGACAAAGGCACCATAACTCTGAGATCTGGAAAGAGTAAGATAAGTTTCCATATGATACCTGAATCCTCCTGTAAGATCGAGAAAGGAGTTAAGAACGACATAGAGCCTATAGCCCCTATCATGACTGTAAATGGGCTAGTTGTAGAATGGGAAGAAAAGAAAAAACTCCACCTTGAGAAGGAGATGAAGTTCAACCAATGGAGGAACAACAACTTCAAAAGTAAACACCCCGCTCCCGTTAAAGTAGTAGGAGGAATGGATGATGAAGGAGAAGTCACGTAAAGACGTGTGACTTCGAGTCTAGCTACAAGACTCGTTAATAAAGAAAAGTGCTTTTTGGGAGGCAACCCAATTTACTGTTCCCGCAAATTAGGAGTGTCATGTATGTTTTAATTCTTTATAGTTTGTTTTATTATGTTTGAACTATATTGTAATCATGCTTTGTTTGTCTTTAACCTCGTCTTAATTTCAATCAAAGGTATTTTGCAACAATAAGTGTAGGGGAATTTATCTGGTTTTAGAACCAAGTATTTTGTCAAGAACATGCCGTAAAGAAGATTAGCGGTTAGAGTAGCCCGAGCACATTCAATTCGTTTAACAAAGAAATAAGTAAGATTATATTGTTCTTTGGCAACAATACAATACAACATGTGAGCAAGACTAGCCTAAAGATGGTCCTAGTGGCCTCATAGTCCAAACACATTCTCACGAATGAGTTCTTCCCAACGCTTCATGTCTTGTCTTAATTCTTTGGTAAGAATTTAATTAGGAGTGAGAATGACATTTTGACTTTTGATGGTGCGGTTCAACTCAACACGATCCAATTGAAGAAATCAACAAATATCATCAGGAGTTGGAAGATTGGTATAATATGGTCCCTCAGTCTCTTAGGAATATGCAAGAGATGCAAGGCCCTATTCGTTTGTGAAGACGGCTTGACCATTATATGAAATTATGAGAATTTGACCGAATTATGCGAGAGAAAGAGAGTGATGAATTCATGTTGGATCATGAATGAGATCAGAAGATAACTGTATTCATCGGTTTAGACTTTGACTTGACTATAAAAGTCTAAAATGAATCGAGGAACGATTGGTTCATTGATTTTGAAAAGAAAATTGAAACGAACGTTGGTGAACATTCGCTTAATGCCGTTGGATTTGTAATAGAGTTGATCCACGACTCGGCCCTCGTAAATGCAACGGTTTTCGATTGGTTTATAGAATTGAGTAATGACGGGAGAGAATCCGGGTATTTCAGATACTTTAGGGATATATGATTTAGTACGGGAGGTATCACCAACAATTGCTCGAGTCATGTTTATCACCTAAACAAGACAAAAACATTCAAAAATATTACAAATATATATAAAGAATAAAAATAATGAAGTTTTAAAAACAACTTATGTGGAACAAAGATTACTTCGACTCTAAAATTAAAAACCTAATAAGTTGTCCAAACGTCCCTTAGTTTATTTTTGACTCAATCTAGAGTATCGAAAAATATATATTAATTATATATTTTGACACCTAGTAGAATCCGTCAGTGTTTTCGATGCTAAAAGTAGAGTAGGGAATATTTCGATCTTAGATTAAATTCTAGGAATAATCCAACCCTAAGCCTCTTATAACATATGGACCTTGACTAATACCCGTCGAAAGATATACATTACGTAGTATATTTGCGACTAAGTGAGTCATTACGTGTGACTTTAACTAAAGTGGAAGATGTTAGAATTTTGCCTAAAAGACAATTTAAAATGTGAACCAAACGCCCCCTTATTTTAACAGTTTTTATTAAATCTATCAAAAAATATATATAACGCAATATATATGTCTTTAATGACTTATAGCAAGTTTGTTTATGTGTCTATACAATATGAGAAAACTGTATTGATGGTCATTTCGACTCTAGAACTATGATCAAATGATATGAACCAAACACCCCTTTTATTTTTAAAAAATTTTCACCAATTAGATTCCGAAATTTAATATTGATCCATGTATGCTTTGATAATCAATATATGAATAATTTTAGCATGTTTTAGACATGAATCAAGAATGTGCAAATTCTTGTTTTAAAAAAAAATCGAAAATGCTTGTATATTTTTATAACATTTTCGAGCCAAAAAATCTAGTGATTCAATCGTTTTGACAATTTCGAATTCCTATTACTACGGGAATCATTATAGTTATGAATTTCCTAGACCAAATCACAAAAATATAAAAGACACGAGAAATTGTGAAAAATACTCAATTTTGATTGAGAACAAAATTGAATGAAATTGAATAAGAAAAGTATGGAAAAACATACAATAGGTGTTGTTAATCAAGTTGTTGGTGTTTGCCCCTTGCGAATTTTGATCGATTAGGTGTTTGGAGGTTTGAATTTTAATGGTTTGGTATGTGTGTTTTCGTCATATCAGTAGCAGGGGAAGGAAAATATTAATACAAATAATGTCTAAAAATGTTATTTTTATTTTTCGACCTCTCAATATTTTGATAATAACAAAATGTAAAAATATTTACGATAAAAATAAACGTTCACAAATTATTAATCGTAAAATTCTATTTCTAAGATTAATGATCACTTAAGGTATGGATAAACAAAATCATTAAGCATGATTAGTGATCAAGAAAATATTTTTCTCTTAACTATCACTTTTATTCTACAAAAGTATTTTCATAAAAAATACATATAAAAAATATTTTATAATTAAAAGAAAAGTTTTATTTAAAACTTAAATTTGAAATTTAAATTTTCCCCCAAAAATGGAAGGTTCCGTACCAGATACATCCTTCACCACAAAAAGACAAAAACAGGAGTGAAGTCTACCTGGCGGCCCCCTTATAGGTCTGGCGGCTCCCAGATATATCTGGGACCGCCGAGACCGCCGCTAGATGATCATTGGAAACTCCTGGCTATAAATACTGCACTATTGCTGGCAGAAAAACATTCCTCTTTCATGAATTTTTTCATACTTCTTTCTCTCTCTAAAAACCTTCTTTCTCTCACTAAATCTCTTGATCACTAACATCCTTTGATTTTTTTTCAAGTGATCTAATCTCATCTCATCTCTCTCATTCTT
>BQNB010170347.1:0-10100 GCA_026074375.1 Tanacetum coccineum | reverse complement strand
CGGTCAAGGGGCCGATGAAACAATAGTAGCAGGCCTAATTACCATGTTGGATAACACAAGCGCAGTTGCCCAGACATTTTGAATGGCAAGAGACTGGTGTCATTCGCATGAATCAGTTAATTTTGAACTACGCCTCCTTAGCAAACGCACATCTGCACGACAATACAATGCTCCAACGGTGTCAAAAGTTGCGGCTCTAATCACCAATGATTTTGGAGACGGCCTTCCTTCAAGGGATATTGTAGTGGACAGTAAAGATGGAGGTCTTAAAAGAATTTCAGAATTGCATCCATCATACATGGCTTTGCAATATCCATTGTTATTCCCATATGGAGAAGACGGGTTCCATGAAAAGATACCTTATCATACTAACAGAAGAACAAGAAAAACAAAGCGGGGCTATGTATCAATGAAGGAATACTACTCTTACGTTATTCAGCAACGAAATGGCCAGGGTAATACTTTACTAAGAGGAGGCCACCATTATCAGCAATACTTGGTCGAAACATATACGGCTATCGAGGAACAGAGACTTCAATGGACCAGAAACAATCAAGACACCCTTCGGGTAGATTTTATCACAATCTTAATAATGCTTTTATAAGAGGCGACACCAACGTGGAAGGACTAGGAAAACATATAGTTTTTCCCACAACCTTTACGGGAGGTCCAAGATACATGATGCAAAACCACCAAGATGCAATGGCTTTGTGTCGAGCATACGGAAATCCAGACCTTTTCATCACTTTTACCTCCAACCCTAAGTGGCTGGAAATCAGCGAGATGCTGGCTTTCATCCCGGGCCAGAAACCTTACGAACGGCCGAAAGTAGGCACCCGGGTATTCAAACTAAAGCTCACTCGTCTATTAGACGATCTCACAAAAAATGAAATTTTTGGCAAAACTTACGCAGGTATCCCATTTGGGCCAAAAAAATCTTTCAAAACCTTTTCACTTAGTTTTCATCACTATTTGATAGTTTTTTTTGTTGTATTTATAGTCGTATACGTGATTGAATTCCAAAAACGTGGCCTCCTACACGCTCATATTTTGTTAAGGCTCGAAGAAGAATAGAAGTGCAAAATACCAAACCAGGTTGATGATATAATCTCAGCGGAGTTACCATCCCTAACAACAGATCCGGAGGGATACAAAGTTGTAACTGAATTTATGTTACACGGCTAGTGTGGTAAAGGGTTGCCTACACTGTTGAGGGCAAATGTTCAAAAACGTTCCCAAAACCTTTTTATTCAGAAACCAACCTGACGAAGATGGGTACCCAGTTTACTGCCGAAGGGATTTAAAGGTTCAAGCAGTAAAAGGTAAATTCATGTATGACAACAAGTATGTGGTCCCTTACAACCGATACCTGCTACTTAAGTACCAGGCACACATTAATGTGGAATGGTGCAACAGATTAAAGGCCATCAAGTACTTATTTAAGTACTTAAATAAAGGCCCAGATCGTGCTACTTTTGTTATACAAGAAAATGTTCAGAAACCTGCTCATAGAGAACATGAGAAAGTAGCTGCAGTCGATGAAATTAAAAACTACTTAAACTACCGATATCTAGCACCGTGTGAAGCGGTATGGCAACTCTTTTCATTTGACATCCACTACTCCCAACCATCAGTCATGAAGCTTAACTTTCACTTTGAAGATCAGTAAGCAATAACGCTTCGTGACTCACAGAATTTACCCGCACTCCTTAATAAGGAAGAGATCAAAATCACAATGTTCACTGAATGGTTTGAGCTGAACAAACGTGACACCAAAGCCAGAAAACTAACTTATGCTAAAATCCTAAAGTACTACGTGTGGCATGACGATGCAAAGATTTGGAAAAAACGAAAAAAATGTATAGGGAGAATTTACTATTCAAACCCAGCATCCGGGGATTGATACTATCTAAGAATGTTATTAAATGTCGCAAGGAGGCCTCTCGATTTTAAAAACTGATGACAGTTAACAATAAATTATACCCAACATTTAAAGTCGCATGCTTCGCCTATGGCCATGGGCACATGCTATTAAAGAAGCGGCTTTCTGGGCATTAGCCCCACAGCTGCGTGACTTATTTATAACAATGTTTCTCTTCTGGGATGTCAGCAGACCATTGCATCTATGGGAACAAACCTGGAAACTATTGTCAGAGGATATTCTCTGCAAGAAACGAAAACTATTCAAGTATCCAAATTTGCAGCTCACGGACGAACAAATCAGAAACTATTGTTTGGTGTAAATTAAAACATTGTTAAACAGAAATGGGAGATCCTTAACAAACTTCCAGGAGCTTTCGCGGCTAAACCCGAAATTGTTAACCCAAATAGACAACCGGCTGATCAGAAAAGCCATGGATTTTGACATTAAGACAAGCAAGATTGAACATGACTAGCTGCATTCGTTATTAAATCCCGAACATCGTGTCATTTACGACCACGTCATTCAATCTGTCCACAATCAAAGTGGCCAGTTTTACTTTGTTTATGGGCCAGGAGGAACCAGGAATACATTCCTATACAAAACTATCATTTCAAGATTATAATCAGAACGCCAGATTGTCCTTACGATGGCTTCCTCAGGTACCTACTATCATAAATTTTGCCTCTTTACTTCAATATTCATAACGAATACCCGCACATCAAGGCGACATGTAACTAATTAATTGCTGACTTCCTATTCAATTACCACAAGAATCGCTTCCTTGCTCTTAACAGGCGGCCGAACTGCACATAGTAGGTTCGTCATCCCACTCGAACTGGTGTGATGTTCTCTAGCTAAAATAGAGACTCGAAAACTGGTGGGAAAATAGAACATTGGCATTAAAAACAAAACACCCATTTAGCTGAACTTTTCAGCAGTGCAGTGAATTTTTGGGAGATGTTGATAGATATAGTAGTGAGTATACCCTCTCTCGATATCTTCGCGCGCTCTCGCGATCGACTGGTCATATGCGAACATATAGGGTACAAAAACCCAAAAAAAAGAAACACCATTTTTGGGGGAGTTACAGTTTTGTTAGGCGTTGACTTTAGACAGATTCTCCTGGTCATACTAAAAGGCAAAAGGGCTGAGATTGTTTAAGCATGCATAAACCGTTCGGAAATGTAGAAGTTTGCAAGGGTTTCACGTATCTAGAGTGTGAGAGTCAACGAGTATACTAAAAATAGGGAGATAGATTATCGAAAAAAAAAGTTTAACAAATGGGTACTAGATGTGGGGGACGGGACTGCGGAAGCCAAAAAAAAGAAGACGAGGATGAACCAACCTGGATTGAAATTCCAGAAGATTTCATTATTAACGTAGCAGAATCTCCTATTGAGCAGATTGTGAACTGAACATTCCCTGAGCGAGCGAATCAATATGAGTGAAAAGTGACGGTGCTTATCTAAAATATAACAACCCGATTTTTTCACAACAATGTAATATATCTCTGTTATATTTTATATCACTTTTTTCTCGGGGTAATCTTTTGGCTTTTCTTTATTATGCATCGTAACTTGGCATATCTTAAAGTTAAACCATGCTCATGCAATTACATATGATCAATGTTATTCGTCAAGAATAAAATCTAATACAAGTCATGTCAATGACCTAAATATCTATTTTATCACATATGTTATTATTTAACGTAGATTCTCTCGACATTAATATCAAATGAACATAAAACCGTAAATGTTTACTGCCAAATCCTAATTTTGGGTAATGTCTAGACATACAAGAAGAATGTACAATAATCTAAGCTCATGTACATAGTAATATAAACATTCATTGGAATATACATTTCCCTTCAAATAAGGTACATGTCTTTTTAAGACAAAATGTACAAGTCATTAAGCATGGCATTTAAAATTAGCTGTTTTTATCTATGTTTCGTAAGAAGGCTTGTACAATACATAAGTACAAGTACATGTCAAGTATACAACTCTTGACATTCATATTCTTTCTCATTTAATGAAATTTAAGAAAACCCTAAACCGAGCTCTGTTTCTTAATATGACCCAGTTTATTGATCTTTATATCCGTTTTAAATCCCAACCACTACTCAAATAAGTTATAATTTCATAATTACAACTTACATATTCAACATTCCATCTTCTTTCTTCATTTTAAACAACAATGGGACGAAGAATTAAACCATTGAAAACCCTAATCGAACCCTAATTGCAAAACACGACAGTTTACTCATTTTCACCTTTTTGATCACAAACCATTAACCAAATTGTAATCTAAGCTCTTAATACAATCCTTAAGATCATTAATCCACCCTTATATCTCCAATGTATACGAAAAAGAACCAAGAAAACCCTAAACCCGTACCATATGAACCTGTGACCTATTTTACTCATTTTTGCCCATTTTAAACCCGAATCACCTATCAATTCTTGTTCATAATCCTTAATACAAGTTTTATGAACATATACTTTCATTATATCCACATTGTGTACACGAAATTGCAAGTTAAAAAATCAATTCGTGCCTAATAGCCCTAGCGAACCGCGGACCTTTATTTGTTGCATTTTTACCCTTTTTAACAAATCCTTTGCAACAAGAAACCATGGTGACTCAGCAACATGTCCCTAATGCAATATTACAAGCACCTTGATTCTTTTTCCATGGTTTAAATTCAGATAAATCACCTCCCTTGGAGGTTAAGGACTGACGCGGCCACAAGATACACCACTCAACCAACTGAAACCTTGGCCTAGCTACTACCATTGTCCTCCATATCACCTCCCTAGGACCCTCCAAACAACTAGATCAGATCATGCCACCTCATCCCTTCACCTGGTCACCAAGATTATTAGGCTATAATATTGCCTTTCGCTTACTCATTTAATCATCCCCATCTTTCTTCATTTATACCTCACTATACAGCAATCTCTGCTCTATAAGTTCCTAAGAAGATCCAAGAGAAATAATCAAGAGGAGTGTTGAAGATTTGAAGCCCCGAAGAAGGAATTTCTAGGCGTACGAGTGCATTCAACCCGAAACGACCCATTCGACTCAATTTTTGATTCTTCATGTCTCTCTAACCTCAGGTTTTTGTTTGATCATACCTGCTTCTTACATTCATACTTATATCCATCATGATATGCATGAATCCATGTTTAAGCGTTTAATCTAAATTTTATGCGTTTTCCTTTTGGGATCCAAAAAACGATCCCTAATACCCTAATTCTTTGTTTTTCTTTGATTAATATTTATTATGGTTTTAGTTTGATTTAATCTTTCCTAAACTAATGTTAATATAACAACCTTATTTATTCTTGAGTAATTTGAATATAAAAACTTACGCGTTTTTCGTTTAAAAACACTAATTTGAACCAGTTTTGATTTTTGGTTTTACGAATCTTGATTTTATACCTTTTTGTTACGTTATATTAATTCCGCACTCGCGCGCGCAGCTTATACTATTAGCTTATAACCCTGAATATATTCATTTGAAGTTTAAAATAAGCTTGCATGGCGTTTGAGACTTGTTTTGCAAAGTTTTCCTTGCAAGAGGTATATATCGTAACTTTCTGAAACTTATAACTAAAAGGACTAAAAATATGTCATTTTATCAAGTTATAACTATAAGGGGGTCTATTCTGTTCACTTTTCAAAGTATAATGGTTTACTTTGTACATCTTTTAAACTAGAAGGACCAAACTTGTAAAAGTGAAAACTCCAAGGGTATATTTTGCCATTTTTCATTCTTAAGGGTCTAAAATGTAACATTTTGAAAAAGTATAAAAATGTGTTCAAAACCTTATTAGACATAACTTTAATTAACGCTTGATGTGCTTATCATTTTCTCAGTTATGAATAAATACGCTTATACACGATTATGTTATAATATTATATTAATTTCATATCGATATGCTTTTAAACCTCCTGTCCCAAATTTATATCGTACCACAATAGTAGGGAGCTTCATATTAAGGGGTTTCATCTTGGTATTACGTTCTGACTGATTTGTTGGGTTTACGATTTAAAGTGCCCTAGCTCCTCAAACGTTTACTGAATGACTTCTGAATTATGATGGCCCGAACGGTGATACAATAATTCTAAATCTCCAATCAAACTCATAACAATATTAAACTCTTAGAACCAAAGTTCTAGAGTACAATCTTCCTAAGACTTGACATATTTACTCAGGTTGCGTGACGTGGCTGTTTACTATCATTTTGCTATATCAACCTTCCCTGTTAAGATTGTGATAAGGTCATCAGCTTTCATTGTGGAATATTTATTACAACTACCTATCAGGTGAGTTCATAGCCTCACTTTTAAATCTCTTGAATGTTTTTATAAACCCGTGAGGGGGATACATGATATAAACTATGAATACAAGTGTTTTCTAAATATATGTTATCATATTACTGCTTGTGATCTAAGTTACTTTATGCCAAAAGTCCCTCATTATCATGGACCATTAATCACTTACGAGTGAACGTGAATATTGTGGATAGATCTATAGGGATTGACGAATCCCGTTTGTGTTAGTCGGATAGGTAACCAAATGCACTATATTTGAATCTCATAGGTATATGGCAATTACCTACACCGGGGGCCATTATCCAATGACCCAAAAATATGCTTTTGAAGCGCTCGATAGGACACTCCGCGACATACTAGGGTACAAAAACCCAGAAAAAAGAAATGCCATTTTCAAGGGAGTTACAGTTTTGCTAGGAGGTGACTTTAGAAAGATTATCCCAGTCATACCAAAAGGCAAGGGGGCCGAGATTGTTCAGGCTTGCATAAACCGTTCAGAACTGTAGAAGTCTTGCAAGGTTTTCACGCTAACTCGGAGCATGAGGGTCAACGAGTATTCTATAAATGGGGAAATAGATCATCGTAAAAAATAGTTTAATAAATGGGTCCTAGATGTGAGGGACGGGATTGTGGAAGCCAAAAAAAGGAAGACGAGAATGAGGCAACATGGATTGAAATTCCAGAAGATTTCATTATTAACGCAGCAGAATCTCCTATTGAACAGATTGTGAAAGAAACATTCCCTGATTTCACAACCAGGAAAAGTGACGGTGCATATCTAAAAGAACGGGCGATCTTAACACCAAGGAATGATGATGCCGATGCAATCAACGCCTATATGTTTCGAAAGTTGCCAGGCCCAACAATGACATACAATAGCGCAGATGAGGTCTGCAAAGCATCGACCGATGTCCTAGACCAGCAACATCTATATCCCGCAGAGTTTCTAAATACGTTAAACTTTCCGGGAATGCCGCCTCATGCCCTCAACCTAAATAAGGAACTTCCAATAATGCTGTTACGGAATGTAAACCCAAGCTAGGGTTTGTGCAACGGGACACGGCTGATCATCACCGACCTAGGGCAGTTTGTGATTCGGGCCCAAATCCTTACCGGATCAAACGTACGGGAGACCGTCTTAATACCGCGGATCACACTCACATCCACACAAACACAATGGCCTTTCATAATGAAACGGCAACAATTCCCTGTCAAACCATGCTAGGCCATGACAATAAACAAAAGCCAGGGGCAGTCACTTAATTAGGTAGGTATCTACTTGCCTAATCCTGTGTTCAGCCACGGCTAACTCTATGTAGCCATATCGCGAGTCACAAGCCCAACCGGCCTAAAAATCCTAATGACTGAAGATGAAGACTGATGTGTTTCAAAAGCTTTAAATTTATGATGACTGAAAATACCAATTTTATTATAGGGAAACACACAGGTAAAAGTATAACCCACGTATATAGTATAATCTTTTTAGGTAAGACCAGGTCGTCCACAGGGATTTGAGTAGTATTTGAATAATCAGAAAGAAAATAGACTTTAACTTTAAAAATAACTTTTGTTTTACCAGTGGTAATAAAGATGACTACTCGGATAGTTGTTTTGAAAGAAACTTTTAGCTGCCTATTGTGCCTCATTTACGTGCTATTCTAATAATGAGTGACTTCGCCTATTGTTCTATTTTCATTTAAAGTCGAATTAGGTCCCTAACACTAACAAGGCTTCTAACTCTTAATCATACTCAACCCACAACCCAGAAGTCAAATAAACATAAAAACTAGTAAACTTAAAATAAACAAATTAGCCAACACCTATCATTTAATTAACATCATATAAAGATAAACCAAAAGCGCAAAAGATAACCATATCATCTGATTAAAAAACTAACCACCTGCAACTAGACACACATTCATAACAGAAACGACAAAATCATACCCATGCTACATAATTAAAAAACACAACCCTTTGGCTTAAAAACATAATTTTCATATTATAAAACCTTCATAACACCCATTCATACATCCAGAACTAAACATAACACCTATCAATACAATGTCATAACGAGATGCAACATTCCATTTCAAACAACCAATAATTTTAGGAATTTTAAACATCCGAATATCTCAAAACCATATTTTTATTTATTCTTAAATCAAAAACATCAGTACATAACGAGAAACACCAAAACCAACCGTTGTTCAACCTAAACAAAAATGATTACTCGGAATAAGGACATATAGAACGAAACAGCAATAATTAACAACGCCTAATCCTTCACTTCCATATCCGCCATGAAACTAGCCTTCAAACTCACCCCAACCTGAGCACGTGCCAACAATGTTTCCAACTCCCCAAGCGTCACAGCATCACGAGCAACGATGACTTTCATATGCTCCAAAAACTTCACAGCACCTTCCACCTCTCCTGCCGCCTCTAATTCGGCTACCAGCCTCCGCTTCTTACTCAATGAGATCCTTAGTGAAATACAGAGATCGCTCATTAATCTAGCAAACGATTCATCCTCACCGCGCGAACGACCAAACACATACTTCATCTTATCCGCCAAACGAGGGGATTCAGCAACCTCAGACAAGTTATCCAAAATAAAAAATGGCCCCATGTATACCAAATACGGCTGATAAACTAAATATGCAGGTATGATACAATACTTTGCACCACTTACATTAAATAGGATTGGTATAGGGGCCTTTAATTTACCAAAGAAAGAAATACCAAGACATAACTATCAATGTAATTAAGGTAAAGAACCAACCATTTTGTAACTCCTATAGCTTTTACTGATTGAATTAATAGAACATGGTTTAAAAAGGTAAACGGTCATCTGCTTTATTTGCTTACCTATGACCAGTCTCTATATCGCCTATAACTCAAGAATAACAAATTACTATACATTCGTTGTGCATGTTTACTACATCTTATTATACGTTTGTCGTACAAATAGGGAGATTGATACATCAAACCAACAATTGCACACAACCAATTGCACAGCACCTACGTATCCTATTTATGGTTTATATGCCATACGCAGATTAATTTATCAGTTTCTAAACACTCATTACAAAAGAAGGCTTTAATGACAAGATGAGCTCACCTTTGCCAAACTCCCAACGGTAACATACGCATCCAGTTCTCAAAATGCACATACCAGGCAGCATGATCAACCTGTACACGTACTTGGCCAATACATAAACAATCTAACATGTAGCCTCCAATCTCACAATGTAGAAACACACAATGTAGAAACACATATCAGATAAAACCTAACATTCATACTATTAATTCTAAACATACCAGGCACTAAACAGCAACCCAACAAAAGTAACAAACATTGCTAACACTTCTGAACTTCATAATCATGCATAAAACTTGGACACAACCTAAAATGGAACAAACACCACAAACCACTAATGAACTTCATAACCATGACTCAATGTTGAACAGAACTTCAAGTTTACACCTTTCAAAGAAAAGAAACTGTCAACAGAACCCAAATTTACTATATCTGTAAATGAAGCCACACAAAGACCAACTTTTCAAAGAGACTAACAATACTATATTCGTAAATGCAGCAAAACAACCGCCAAGTCTCTCACAGACAACAATATAACTATGGACGCTAAATATACTACTATCATTGTAGCAACTTGAAAACTATAATACTACATTGTCGCCGTAATATTGTCGCAAACTCATTATACGGTACCAAACGCAACAAAAACCCTATCTTTACTCATCTCGACACAACATGGGAACAACTGAATTAAGCATCACTGATATTTCCTACATTTAAAACAAACGCGGTTGT
>BQNB010170346.1:0-13686 GCA_026074375.1 Tanacetum coccineum | reverse complement strand
GTCACTTAGTCGCAAGGTTGGGATGTGCCAAGACGAAAGTCGCTACATGGGATGATCTCGCCTTCAAACTCATTATTCTCAGGTGGAACGTAAAGCATATTATGTTGCAAAAAGTTGATCCATGGTTGAAATTCATAATAGCACACTCACTTAAGATATAATAAATGACGGGAGTGAAAAGTTCACAAGTTGCAAATATGAGTAGTATTAGCATCTTAACTGATATTTAGCTGTGATCTCGTTTTAAGCTTGGTTTGGATAAGTGAAAAGTCGGGGACGATAAATTTATCCTTTTTGAGGCATTCTCGGATTGAAATGCATCTTATTCTATGATCCCTAACAGTTATGGAAATAACGAAAGTCGAAATAATCTCAGTTATATTATTAAAAAAAAGTTTTAAAAATGGGAAAATAGGGTGTTTTATAACTTGTGATTTCTTAATTTTCTCCACGAAAGTCTTTGCTACTTTTCAAAGATTTAGTTTGGGAAAGTTTTGAGGAATTTGGTTATAGAGCATATAATATTGCGTGAGGACACGCAATCGCTTAGTTTGGGGAATTTTGATATGTGTGAAAACATATATCCTTTTTATATCAAAATAGGCCCTAAAAAGACAAAATTGTGCTTTAAATGCTTGAAAATTGCTTATTTTGTCTTTGTGATTGTGTAGGTACGGATATTGCAAAAATCACAAGAAAACGGTTAAAACCAGACAATCACAGACACGGGAACGGAATTGAGTGTGCGAAAGCCAGGATAATGCTATCAAAGGTCAACAAAAGTCAACCCTTGGTCAACAAAGTCAACACTTGGTCAACCCTCAAAAAGATAAAACCCAAAATTCCCAAATCAGTCCCTCAAAGTTAACCAAATTCATAAAAAGTCCCTAAGCCCTAACGGTGTTATCTCTTAACACTATAAGAGATAACACTCGTTATCTTTCTTATATTTACCAAATCCAACACCAAAGCCCGAGCCCAATCCAATACACCCAGCCCAAAATCCTTTTATAAGCCCAAAGTCAAACCCCGGGTAAAAGAAAAGTCAAACTCCCTTTCTTTTTATAAAAGTAAAACGCAGGAAATTTAGTTACTACTATTCACCCGTCTTCTTCAATTTACCTCGAGTTTAAAACAAAGGGCAAATGCAAATTGACTACGTGGATTAGCAATTCAAGTGATAAGGTACATCATGGCAGGGATAAACGTCACATAAGCCCTCTCATTGGACAATACCCAAAAGGGAATGACACGCGTACAAGGAAGGAAACACACCAAGATCTAGTATTTTGTACTAAAAGGCGTACAAAAGAAGCACAAGAGGGTCACATCACGGATTGCCACGTTGGCAATCCGTGTGCCCCGCAATCTAATCCAACGGTTCAAGTTAAGCATCAAATGATTAAAGGAATGAAAGGATAGGATCCAAGAGAGTGTATACCTGACTCAGGGGCCTAGAAGCATCCTTTCAGCACTATAAATACAAGCATTCACTCACACACAAGGGGATCTTCTTCCTCTTTTGTAGTTTTTAGCTTTTAAAAGTTTTTAGTTAAATTGCAATTTTTTAGCTTTTAAAATTTAAGCTTAAGTAGTGTAATTTTTCAAGCTTATTGTACTCTTAATTTCACCTTATTGTAATCAGTTTTAATCAATTTTCACTTTTACTAAATCTGGTCATAAAACTCATCAATAAGCTCAAATGTTTATTTATTGTTTTGATAAGCTTCTAATAAGCTACTTAAGTAGCTCTTTGATTTCTCTAAGGCTCAAATTGAGCTTAACTCAGTCATCTAATTTACTTAAATCCTTAAAATTAGTTAATTACCCTTGCTTAATGGATTTTGGACATTTGGATGATAAGCTAATCATGGAAGAGCTTATGGGACCTCACTAGCTTATCCTTGTGATAAGCTAGAGCTGTTGAAAGCTCTCTTGAGCACTATTGCCTTTGTTTAGCTAAGGCTTTTGTAAGTTTCCTTTAAATTCAAGTATCTTAGTTTAATAAGTTGCATTTGCTTATTTTCTGCTTAACTCTAGCTTATTTGTGCTTATTACTGTTTCATTAAGTTTATTGATAATGTTTGTTTATCTTTTTTTAGCTTTTATAGCATAGATCTTAGTTTTTCATAACTTGTCCTAAAAATCTATAAAAATAAAAAAATATTAGCTTAACTTGTAGCTTATTGTTTCTAGCTTATTTGCTTATAGTTTATATGCGTAATTAAGGTGGTTTATAAATCTATTTGTATCAGGTATTTAAAGAATTTAAGCTCTAAATTCATTTTCATAAGCTAATCAAGGTTTTTAGTCTAGTTAAGGGGTGTTTGGGAAAACAACACTAACCATAGGTTAGTGCTGTTGTTAGCTCTTTGATCTTTTGTGTTTATTTTAGATTTCAAATTTAGTTTAATTCAAGCTATTTTTATAAGTTAGATTTGTTTTAGCTAAGTTTTCACTAGTTAGTATCAATATAGCTCAAATTTGTTAAGTTTCTTTTGCATTAATAGCTTAATTTAGCTTTAGCTTTTGTAATTGCTTAATTTGTGTTTAGATAAGTGTTAAAATAGAATAGGAAGAAGATTAATAGGTCTGCATTTGAAGGTTTCTAAATTTAGTTCATTAGCATGTCAACTGCATTAGAAGCTAAAAAAGACCAATATTCCATTTTCTCTAGTCAATTTTCAGTAGGTTAAATTAGCATTTAGCTTTTGAATTTCAGATTATAAGTAGCTTTTAGGTCATATTTCACAAGTTTATAATTAGTTTTAAAATTCTAGCTTATTTTGTCATCTAAATTTAAGCTGCAAAATTACTTTTTGTCTTTTCATTTTTCAAAGTATAACTCAGCATAATTTGAGCCTTAGGTCTGTTTTTAATTGCTGTTTATAATAAGCAATTGGTTTCAAACCCTGTTTACCAAAAGTTATTTTTTGGAGCTTATTAGTATTGAGGAATAGAGCTCAATAAGTCATTTCCCCACAAGATCCAAGAGCTTAACTTAAAAATAAGCTCAAAGATCCCCAGTAGGACTGTAGGTTTAAGTTTTCTATAAATGCTTAATTGTGAATTTCAGCTTATGATTGTTACTTGTTGTGCTTATTTTTCTGTCATTTATAGCTATTAGGTTAAGAAGAGTAGATAAGCTCAGTTTAAGCTTTTCCCAAGAGCTTGTCTAGCTCTTAGTAGTTTAGTAGCTTTAAGTAAAAAGTTTAGCAGTACTAACATTAAGTTAGTACTGTTTGAGCTTATTTGTAGATTTCAGGCTTATTAGTTAATCTCTAGTAGCTTATTAGGTTAACTTTAATCTTAGAAGTGCTTTTTGTTCTTAGGTTTTATCTTATTTTAGCTTGTGAAGTTCTAAAAATTCTTTAAAAAGACAAAAAAGTAGCTAAGTAATTTCTGTCAAGTTATAAGACTTTTAAACACAGCTTATTTAGGGCTTTCACAAAAGTGTTTTCGTTTATTAAAAATGCTTATTTTCAGTTGTTCTAAAACTTTGCTTTTATAAGTTTTTTTTAAAAGGGGGAAGGTGGAAATCGGGGGTGAGCAAGACTCGAACCCCCGACCTCAACACCCTCAACCCCTTTTATATAACACCAACAACAACGGGGAGCTACAATCACTAGCCATTTGCGCCTGGGGGGGTCTTTTTCAATCTTGTTTTTGCAACGTTTTATTCTTATACACATTAGACCCTTTTTAGCTTGAAAGAGCTTTTTAAAGGCTTTAATGCGTGGCTTTTCGTTAAGCTGTGACACGAGCTTGACTTTTACTTGTTGCTGGGGGAGTGGGAGTAAGTGAGCTGCTTGTTTCGATGTTTTAGTGGTTGCTGTAGAATAATGTGTGAATAGAGAGAGAGGTGGAGGTTATGTTAGGGTGGAGGATATAGTATTTGAAGATATTGTATTTGTTCTTGTGGAGCGGAACTTTTAAGAAGAAAAGGCGGCGACGAGAAGAATAGGGAAAATGGTAAGGGGTCGAAGAGAGAGGGAGTGGGGAGGTTTTCATTTTTTAAGGATATTTTCTCGTTGAGGAGGGGTCGGAGGAGGTAATTGTAAGTAGTGGAAAATTAATTTTACTTGCGGGTAGGGGTGACGCTAGGATGGTGAGGGTCGGTGAGTAATTTCGATTTTAAAGAACGTGATTTTTCCTGTTTTCATTTTTCTGTTTTAAAGCTCATTTCAAATATGTTTTTGTTCTAGTTTTCTTTAAACTTACTTTTTAGTCAATTAAAGTCCATTTAAAGAGATAAATTCATTTTAGGTTTAATTTTGAAAAATTAGTTTTTTTAATTGCTGTTTAGGGTTCCCGTTTTATGTTTTTTTTGTTTAAAGTTTGATTTCTCGTTATTTGTTTTCGTGCTTAATTGTGATTTATCAAACATATAAATTCACCAACATTATTGTTGACATTTTAAAGCAATGTTTTTCAGGGGATCAGTAAGCACGAGGTGCAAGGGATACATTGGTGGTTTTGATTGGATATCATGCATTAAAGATTTTGTCCGCATTACATTTTGTATAAACTGTAAGGGCCTAGACACTTTGTATTTTGAACAGTGGACAAGTGAACATCGCGTATGTAACAAATACTTTGTTAAATCCAATGTATCAGTTTTAAACGACTTTTTGGTCGTTCTATATACATCTTGTGTTATTGATCTATGAAGTAACACGCCCCGGACCCTTCTTCCGCTGCGACCCAATTTGGGGGTGTTACACTTATTTTGTTACTATGATGCCTTTCTCACATCAGTTGAACCAAAGAACTATAAAGACGCGTTAACTCAAGCATGTTGGATTGAAGCAATGCAAGAGGAACTTAATGAATTTGAATGTCTTGAAGTCTAGGAACTCGTTCCTCGTCCCGATAAAGTGATGGTTATTACTTTAAAATGGATCTACAAGGTGAAACTTGATGAATTAGGAGGTATTCTAAAGAACAAGGCTTGATTGGTTGCTTGTGGTTACCGTTAAGAAGAGGGAATTGATTTTGAGGAATCCTTTGCTCCTGTGGCTAGACTTGATGCTATTTGAATTTTCCTCGCATTTGCTGCTCACATGAATATGATCGTCTATTAAATGGATGTAAAGACGGCATTTTTGAACAACATTCTATGCAAAGAAGTTTATGTCAACCAACTGGACGGGTTTGTGGATCAAGACAATCTGAATCATGTGTACAAGCTTAAAAAGGCTCTCTATGGGTTGAAACAAGCTCCTTGCACATGGTATGATCTATTGTTGAAGTTTCTACTCTTTCAAGAATTCTCTAAAGGAACCGTGGATCCCACATTGTTCATCAAAAGACAAGGCAAAGACATTCTCTTGGTGTAAATCTATGTTGATGATATAATCTTTGCGTCTACTACATCTGAACTATGTGACCAATTTTCAAAAATAATGTGTTTAAAGTTTAAGATGTCGATGATGGGCAAAATATCATTTTTTCTAGGACTACAGATTTCACAGAGTCCGAGAGGCATCTTTCTAAACCAGTCTAAATATGCTCTAGAATCTTTGAAAAAATATGGTATGGAATCTTGTGACCCCGTGGATACTCCCATGGTAGAGAAATCCAAACTGGATGAAGATCTACAAGGGAAAGCCTTTGACCCTACACACTATCGTGGAATGGTTAGTACCCTTATGTATCTTATAGCCAGTAGATCAGACCTTACATTTGCTGTATGCATGAGTGCCCGGTATCAGGCAAAGCCTACCGAAAAGCACTTACATGCTGTAAAAAGAATCTTTAAATACATACTAGGAACCGTTAATTGGGGACTCTAGTATCCAAAGGATTCTTCTATTGCTCTAATAGCTTTTGCAGATGCTGATCATGCGGGATGCCAAGATACTAGAAGAAGTACATCTGGAAGTATGCAATTATTAAGAGAAAGGCTTGTTAGCTGGTCATCAAAAAGACAGAAAAGCGCTGCGATATCTAGTACGGAAGCTGAATATATAACTTTTTCTGGCTGTTGTGCTCACGTCCTTTGGATGAGATCACAACTTACCGACTATGGCCTTGGATTCAATAAAATCCCAATGTACTGTGATAACAAAAGCGCTATTGCCTTATGCTACAACAATGTTTAACATTCTCGATCAAAGCATATTGACATCAGATTCCACTTCATAAAAGAGCAAGTTAAAAATGGAGTAGTAGAGCTTTACTTTGTCAATACCTATCAACTAGCGGACATCTTCACTAAAGCCCTTGGCAGAGAAAGAATTGAATTTCTTATCAACAAGCTAGGAATGCGAAGTTTTACGCTAGAGACTCTGAAACAGTTGGCAGATGAAGTTGAAGAATAGTGGTGGTACCTATTCAAATATTCTGTATATAATATGTATATATATTACACACCATAAAAACCAAAAAGATTTTTTATTTTTAGAAAACCTTTATAAAAACAAAATACAAAAATATAAAATCCTTAAAACCAAAGAAAAAAATTAAAAAATGAGAAAAATATAAAAAGAGGTAATAATGGCATGTCTTCTGAAAATCGATAACATTTACGGTCTTAGAAATGTCATTTAATAATGATACGAGGCGGTAAATGAAGTTCGAGCAGAAGTTTAAATGTTTTCAAAACATGCTTAAAAATGGTTGGCAATTTTCTTCAGATAGCAACCCGGTCATCATCTTAAAGGCAAGTATTTCAAAAAGAAAACTTGATCTCTCAACGGGAATTTATTCTCGGGCATGGTCTACTTTATGACCATGCAAAGGCTTGTGCTTACTTTGCAGCACAACCCATGCTTCCTATATTCTATAAGTGTATGTGTCAGTGCGCTTATGTGTTAAAATAAGAGAAATCTTATTTCATGGTGTTTGTTTTTCAAAAATAAAAACATTAAGTCATCAGAAAATGCTTTTCAAAGACATTTGACTTCTCAAATAACGACTACAACTCTTTAATTATAAAACGGGTCATTGTTTAAGGCGGATAAAATGTCAAATATCTTCTTCAAAAAGTCATTTGATAAAAGGAATAAAGGTTTTTAAACAATAATGAAATATCAATTTTTAAGAAAAGTTAATTAAATTTAGCTTTTGTGTGCCTTAAATGTTATTTGTTTATGCCTTAGGGAGAATATGTGAAAATTTAAGTTGTTAGGTATGCTAGTTAAAAACTACAGGGTCTATTCATGCCAATGTGTAAATTCAAAATGCTTAATAAACTTATACATAAAAAAAGCAAAGGGTTTCAAAATTGAGGGGGCAAATGTGCACAAAAAATGAAATTCGTTTTATACACAAACACCCCTCCCTGTTCTTAACACACACAAACATAACACTTACAACCTTTTTCTTCCCTCTCTCACAAAACCAAATCGTCATCTCCTACATATCTATTACCAATCATTTTAGTGCTTAAGGTATAACTAAAACATTGATCCTTACACTATAATAATCCTACATCTTGAAAGAATTTCATTTTTACAAGGTTTTAATAATTAGGGTTCTTTAAAATTGAAACTGAGTAAAAACTAAAATTAGTTGAGGGGTTTTGTTCCTCTTAGGTTGATGATGACTCGTGTATAATAGTTTTTAATAAGGATAACTATTGAGTGAGATATGCTTGATTTTGTATGTCGAAATTGTGCAATTTTGATGTATAGGATGAAAAAGTTGTGGGTTTTGTGCTTGGATGCTAGTTTAATTAGTTTTAAATGAATTTGAGTGTCTAAAACATACCCTTGTTTGTAAAAAATCTTGAATGTATGATTCTTGTTGTATGTTCATTTCGGTTTGATAGTCCTATGTGATTTATGTTGTTTAAATGATGATTTCTATGAAATAAGTATTTATAAGTTAGGTTTACATGATAAAATGCTAAAATAAAGCAATCTTGAAATCAAAATCATGGTTGTGAAATTTCTTTGTGAACCGATTTATTGGCCCCTTTGTGAACCGAACAACTTGGAACCGATCTATTGGTTTCCTTTGTGAACCGAACAACTTGGAACCGACCTATTGGCTCCTTTGTGAATCGAATAACTTGGAACCGATCTATTGGTTTCATTTGTGAACCAAACAACTTGGAACCGATCTATTGGCTCCTTTGTGAACCGAACTACTAGACTTCTAAAGGAACCGATCTACTAGTTTGCCCTTAGGAACCGATCTATTAGTCACTTAAGAAACCGATCTATTGGTGGACTTTAGAACCTTCAAGACCAAAAATACTTAAGATCAAATTTCCAATTAAAAGGCAATTTAAAAAACTTTATTAGGGAGTTAATTAAAATTGGTTAATTCTGCACTCTAATCAAGTTAAAATGGCTAAAAGGTTAATTATCCAATCTAATTAAGTTAAGAAGGCTATATTTTAAGGTTTAACAAGAATATCTGATCATGTCTTAGGTTGCCTTTACATTTAATGCCCAATTAAGTTGCCTTTCAGATGATTTGATCTTAAACAAATATGCTTCATGCCTTAATGTGCCTAATCACTAGACATCACTTCATAAATCAAGCTTAAGTGTTCAACAAGAAAGGCCTTATAGTGTTTTATATATAAAATTGTTTATATATATATATAAACTATACTGGTAAACTTTTAGCAGAAACATAAATACCACTTAAGCTTAACAGAAAGCCCTTGATGATGCTCTCGTTGCTCCTGTGGATCATCTTAAGTTCATGAAATGCAAAATGAGACTCAAAACAGATATCAAGCCAAAAGAAGCTACGTTTCAAGTGGTGTTAGATGCTCTTGCTCTCACTCCCTTTTACCAGGCATTCTTGATCATTGCAGATGTTCCTGCCTTTTACATGCAAGAATTTTAGGCTACCATTACTGTTCATAAGTCATCCATCCGATTCACGATTAACAAGAAGAAAGTCTCTCTTGATGTTGAAACATTCAGAGAAATTCTCTGAATTTGCCCTAAGATTCAAGGGCAACGGTTTGAAGAACCCCTACTGGAACATGATATTCTCTCTTTCTTAAGAGATCTTGGGCACATGGGAGACATACACTACATTACCAACGTAAGTATTGACTACTTACATAAGCCATAGAGAGCATTTGCCACCATCATCAACAAATGTCTAAGTGGCAAAGATACTGCATATGAAAAGATTCGTCTGTCCCGTGCTCAAATTCTCTTGGTTATGTACAATATTAAGAACATCGACTATGTGTATCTACTCTGGGAAGATTTCCTATTCCAAGTAGAAAACAAAGATACTAAGAAGACCAACTAGATGTTATACCCAAGATTCACAAAAGTCATCATTGATTACTTCATGTCAAAGGATCAGTATATTTCAAGAAGGAACAAGATGTTTTGGCACACAGCTCGAGATAACACAATGTTTACCTCTATGCAAGGTTATAAATAGCGTGAGGCGTGGCGTGGCGGCATGGCTTCGCCTCAAGCCTTAGGAACCTTTGCGAAGGCATGGCGTATTTTAAGGCGTGACTAAAGTGGCAAAAAATATTTATAGATTTATGTAATAATATCATATTTCATATACATATCGAGTTTACAAAAGGTGATATGCATAAGAGAATAATAAAAAGTGATATGCGTAAGCGTTTTACAAAAGTCTTTGCATCTTCTTGCATTTTCTTTTAAATAAAGCCTTCTTATGAGTAAAAATTAATACTTTTTAATAATTATGAATATTATAACTTGGTATATGTGTAAGTGTAGTCTTCATTCCATATACCGACTACCTACTTTAATTTGAGTTTAAAAATTACAAAGCCTAAAATATAAATAGCCCAAATACAAAATATGCCTAAATTTTTTATAAAAGCTTCCCTAAAAAAAGCGCCACGCCTTGCAATAATAAGCGTGCCTTTGCATGCCTTTTTTGACGCCTTGACCCACGCTACGCCTAGAGCCAATGCCAAAGTCTATTTCGTAACGGCGAGGCTACGCCTTTTGGCACACTGCCAGAGATGACCCCATGTTTAACACGATAAGAGTTATCTCTAGACATCAGGACACACAGATATATGGTACTATTCTCCTTGATGTATTGACTAACCAAGAAATGTTAGATTCCAAAGCCTACAAGGAGTACTACGCTGTTGCATCTGGAACAGAACCTTCAAAAGCAAAACCAAAGTACAAAAAGAAGGCATATGAACCTGTCATTCCTTCCAAGTCCAAGTCTGCTCCAACATCTAAAGGTAAAAGACTTAAGTCTCCAGCTAAGGTAACCCAGTTAGATAAGAAAAAGTAACAAGCATTGGTGCTGAAAGAAAAAGGATTAAAAGTCTTATCTAAAGTGGAATTATTTGAGGATAAACAAATGAAAATTGCCATAAAAAAAGCAAGACACAATTCCATAGCTCTCACGCAAGTGGCCCAGGTAATGGAGTTGACACACAATCAAAGCTTCCAGATGAGCAACAACAAAAGATCAGTGGTACAGATGAAGGAGCTGGTGACAAACCAGAGGTTCCCGATGTACCTAAATATAACTTAGAGAGTGATGAAGAATCTTGGACATTCAATCAAGATGAGGAAGATGCAGATGAAGAGTCAGATGTGAATGATGATAGTGAAGAAACTAAATCTGATAATGATGGAGATAATCTTACTTACCCTACCTTATCAACTTATAAAACAGATGATGAGGAAGAAGAAGAAGATAAAACAGATAACGAGGAAGAAGAAGAAGAAAAGGCAGATAATGATGAAATATATTCTGATCAAAGAGTGTTCACACCACCCGAATATGAACTCACTGATGAAGACGAAGAAAATCAAGAAGGTGATGATCAGGATATGGAGGGTGAACATGAACAAGATGATGAAGATGATTTGTACAGAGATGTGAATATTAATCTGGAAAGAAGTGATGTTGAAATGACTAATGCTCAAGCTAACCAAGACACGGAAGATTCTCATGTGATTTTAACTCCTGTGCTTCCAGTAGTGCATCAGCAAAGTTCTTCTGTATCATCAGACTTGGTGTCAAAGTTCATTAATCCTTCTCCAGATACATGTATTGACTCAATCTTAAGACCAAACATTCAGTCACATACTCTTGTCAATGTACTAGTTTCCATCACTGTTGAGACACCATCTTTTGCTACAACAATTCCTCCACCACCTATCCCCATCATTCAACCTTTACAACAAACATCATAATCCACAACAACAACAACTATTCCAACAATGATCTTGCCAGATATTCCTAACTTCACATCCTTATTCAAGTTTGATCAACGGGTATCCACATTGGAAACTGAGATGTCTGAGTTTAAACAAACCAATCAATTTGCTGAAGCTGTCTCTTCAATTCTAGGCATTGTTGATAAATACCTTGCTTCAAAGATGAAAGAAGCAGTGGATGTGGCTGTTCAACTACAATAAAACAAGCTCCGAGAAGAAGCACAAGCTGAGAATCAAGAATTTTTCAATCAAATAGACTCAACCATGAAAACAATAATCAAGGAGCAGGTTCATGCTCAAGTCTCCAAGATTATGCCAAAGATTAAGAAGTACGTAACAACATCTCTGGAAACTAAAGTGTTAGTTAGATCAACCAATCAACCTCAGACGTCTTACGCAGTAGCAGCTTCACTTTCAGAATTCGAGTTGAAGAAGATTCTCATTGATAAGATGGAGGAAAATAAATCCATAAACAGATCAGATACTTAGCAGGATCTCTACAATGCATTGGTCGAATCGTACAACTATGACAAATACAACCTTTCCTCATATGGTGATGTTATCACACTAAAAAGAGGACGAGATGATCAAGACAAGGATGAAGACCCCTCCGCTAGATCAAACCGAGGGTTGAAGAAAAGAAGATCAGGCAAAGAAACTGAGTCATCTAAAGAACAAACACATAAATAGTCCAAGTCCAAAAGTTCTTCAAAAGGTGCATCCAGATCTCAACCAAAATCTTCAGGCAAGTCTGCACAAGCAGAGGAGCATCGTCAACAAGTTGATGATTTGGAAGAACACTTACATCAAGAGTTCAAAACAAGAGATGATGATGTAATTCCTGTTCGAGAGAAACTAGAGGATGCAAGTCAATGGAATCTACCAAGTTCTCCAACTCCTGATCGTGAATGGCACAAAACAAAGACCACAGACAACTGACAACCTTAACTATGGATCTCACAACTGGCTTAAGCTTTAGGTACTCAATCTTCGTTTAATGAGTTTTTGGCTACTCCAATCGACTTCTCTACCTTCATAATGAACCGGCTCAAAATTGATAATCTGACTCAACAAGTATTGACCGGTCTAACCTATGATCTTATAAAAGGCATGTTCAAGAGTGTAGTAGAACTAGAGTACCGCTTGGAAGAAGTCTTTAAAGCTACCAACGATCGATTAGACTGGCATAATTTGGAAGGAAAGCCATATCCCTATGATCTCAGCAAGCCTCTACCTTTAATTCAGAATGAACGAGGTCGACAAGTTATTCCTTGGGATTACTTCATTAACAACGATCTTAAATATTTGAAAGGCGGGAGCTCAAGTCAGAAATACACCACTTCTGTCACCAAGACGAAGGCTGCTGATTATGGTCAAGTAAAATGGATTGAAGACAAGGTTTCTAGAATATGGAGTCCGGTAAATGTTGTCTACAACAAGCATGCTTACTAGGGAACTTATCACTAGGGACCAAAACATCAGAAATTCTATGGATATGCCTCCAACATGGAATCATCTAAAGACGTCTATTCTAGATACAAGATCATTGTAGTAACAAGCCTCAAGATCATGAAGTATTTTGGTTACAGTAATCTGGAATAGATTATTGTTCGAAGACAAGATGATCAGTTATACAAGTTTAGAGAAGATGACTTCAAAAGACTTCGTCGACAAGACATTGAAGATATGTTACTTCTCCTTGTTCAATATAAGCTATCTAACCTCAACTTAGAAGAATGGTATGCTCTGAATGTGGCTTTAAGAATGTTTACTCAACGTATTGTAATTTAAGAACGTGTGGAAAATCTACAATTGGGAGTCGAAAGCTACCAAAAGAAGATCAACCTCTAAAGGCCAGACACATACCGTTTAGATCTCAAAAGAATGACTCCCTACACCTTATCCTAATATCCAAGGCATTATCTATGAAGATGACTTGAACAAAAATCATCTGATGCGCATTGATGAACTTCATAAGTTCAGTGATGGCACACTAAACCACATTCGTATTGATCTCTATGATATTGACTAAGGGATTGATATGGATTACTTGCTTAAGAGAAAATAGAGTAAGCAAGACAGGCAGAGAGCTCGTGTGATGATCAAGGCTACCGATAAGAAGCTCAGAGATAGAAGATTGATGCGAAATTTAGAAAAGTTTGTTGGTGGAAGACCTTACGAGGGAGACCTACGGCTGCTGGAAAGAACCATACGATTTATCATATGATGTTCTCATATCTCAGGTCAATCCTCATACATAATACACTTGTGAATATGTAAATAAGTAGTATAGACTTATGGTGATAATAAGGAGTGCTCGAGTATAAAATTTTCAAGAATTTCTTAGTAAATTCAAGAAATTTCAAATTCTTGTACTCAGCACTATCTTATGTACCCTTAAATATTGAGGGGGAGCATTAAAATGTTCCAAAAATTGGCTTGATTAATTGATATCTAAAATATCAAGAGATTTGACATTTTTGATAAGGGGAGAAGATGTGATTAAAATATATGATTAAAAAATGTGATT
>BQNB010170345.1:0-13686 GCA_026074375.1 Tanacetum coccineum | reverse complement strand
TTTTTTAGGCAATTAAGTACAAACTGTGGCACTTAAAGAAATCAACTATTATTGCTTTGGGTACCGTATACAAGACTGATGGAAAACAAACGCTTCATAACAAAGAACTCCCAAAGGATTGCTACAAAGTGTCAGTTGATACATCTTTAGTGGATGCAACATGCATACCGGATGTAGGAAATAACGGTTTTAAAACAGTTAAGGATACAGTAGGTGGTTTTTTTGCATGGCCAAAGGATCTAGTGGTTTTCGATCCAAAGGTACATGCCTATGTTTTATCAACCTACATATATATAATTCTTCATATTTAATTCAGTGTTTGATACACGCGCCTTTTGTTTCCTACAGGCAACACCTCCAAGTACCATACAAATGAATGTTAAGAACAAAACTGCACCTAAATTACAAACGAAGCGAAAAAATGTTTACGTCTCTAGTGATGCAATGCAAAGGCAAGCTAAGAAGAAGAGTATTCACAAGACCTTAAATTATTGAGAATTTTATTATGTACGACATTATAATTTTATATTTGGTTCAGTTATATACATTCCAGTTTTATTGTATTTAAATTTGTTTTGATATATATTGATTTCTTAAATGTGACTAAAAGATGCATATGGTCACACTTATTAACACTTTTGGCCACTTTATGCTTAATTATATGTGACTAAATACCCAAAACAAACATGCTTTCTGTGACTAAATATTACAAAAGGCCACACAAACATAAAATTCATGTGGCAATTGGATGAACAATAGTCACACAAAATACACATTTCTTTACTTTAAACAGCATATGGTCACACTTATTAACACTTTTGGCCACTTTATGCTTAATTGTATGTGACTAAATACCTAAAACAAACAAGCTTTGTGTGACTAAATATTACAAAAGGCCACACAACATAAAATTCATGTGGCCATTGGATGAACAATAGTCACACAAAATACACATTTCTTCACTTTAAATATCATATGGTCACACTTATTAACACTTTTGGCCACTTTATGCTTAATTGTATGTGACTAAATACCCAAAACAAACATGCTTTGTGTGACTAAATATTATAAAAGGCCACACAAACATAAAATTCATGTGGCCATTAGATGATCAATAGTCACACAAAATACATATTTCTTCACTTTAAACAACATATGGTCACACTTATTAACACTTTTGGCCACTTTATGCTTAATTGTATGTGACATATAGCCAAAAAAACATGCTTTGTGTAACTAAATATATCAAAAAGGCCACCACAAACAATAAATTTCATGTGTCCATTGGTTATGAACAATAGTCACACAAAATACACATTTCTTCACTTTAAACAGCATATGGTCACACTTATTAACACTTTTGGCCAACTTTTATGATAAATTTGTATGTGACAAAATACCCAAAACAACATGCTTTGTGTGGACTAAAATATTACAAAAGGCCTACACATCATAAAATTCATTGGCCATTGGATGAAACAATGTCACACAAAATACATATTTCTTCACTTTAAAAGCATATGTCAAACTTACTTATTAACACTTTTGGCACTTTTAGCTTATTTGTATGTGTGGGGGAATATTACCAAAACAAAACATGGATTGTACGTGACTAATATTACAAAAGGCCACACAAAATAAAATTCATGTGGCCCATTGGCATGATCAGTAGTCACAACTAGATACACATTTCTTAACTTTAAAGAGCGATATGGTCATAATTATTAACACTTTTGGCACTTTTATGCTTAATTGTTTGTGACTAAATACCAAAAAAACATGCTTTGTGTGACTAAATATTACAAAAGGCCACACAAACATAAAATTCATGTGGCCATTGGTGATTCAATATTCACACAAAATACATTTCTTTTCACTTTAATTAGCATATGGTCACACTTATTAACACTTTTGGCCACTTTATGCTTAATTGTATGTGACTAAATACCAAAAACAAACATGCTTTGGGTGTCTAAATATTACAAAAGGCCACACAAATATAAAAGTAATGTGGCCATTAGATGATCAATAGTCACACAAAATACACATTTCTTCACTTTAAAGAGCATATGGTCACACTTATTAACACTTTTGGCCACTTTATGCTTAATTGTATGTGACTAAATACCCAAAACAAACATGCTTTGTGTGACTAAATATTACAAAAGGTCACACAAACATCAAATTCATGTGGGCATTGGATGAACAATAGTCATACAAAATACACATTTATTCACTTTAAACACCATATGGTCACACAAATTAACACTTTTGACCACTTTATGCTTAATTATATGTGACTTAATATAAAAAAACTTGCTTTGTTTGGTTGTACAATGGTTACGGTCACTAAATTTATACCTAATTAGTCACACAAAAACGTGGATATGGACACTAACTCGAAAACGTGACCGTAGCTGTCCTACGGCCGCGCGACCTTTTGTCACACACAAGAGTTTTCGAATGTGTGACTATATGTTTATCGTCACACATTTTTGGTGTGACCAAATCCACTTTTTGTACTAGTGAATAATGAGTACTATGGATTTAGATGGAGTAACTTGTTTAAATTGGTAAATTTCTAGGATTACACCCAAAAAGCATTTATATGTTGTTTTATTAACTAACTACACTGGTTAGTTAAATCCCCGTATAAACCCTTTGTTTACTCTCATCTTAAGAGTAAGATACCCCTAGAAAAACCAATAGAGCCAATCCTTTAGGAATAACACCAACTGTTTGTTTCGTTACACCTTTACACCTTAGCCTACCCTGTTAGATTAAGTCCATTTATCAGTTGCTAGTTGCTTAAAGTGTAAAGTATGTATTTCCCGAGTCTTGTGTCAATTTTCTATCTTTGGTATGGTTGAGAAGAAATTTTCACATTGCAAATGGAAATGTATAAAGTAGTCAAAACTCATGTATTTTTACTACCAACACAATTATTGGTACGTCCGAAGAATGAAGAATTATCGAAGGAATTATCCGGAGTTATTATGATCGTGAAGATGGTGAAATTACACCGAGTTTCGTAGTTAGTATATGAAAAAAAACAAAAAAATTAGAAAAATCGCAACAAAAAAGAGGAGGAAAGTTTGAAGATAATCGTTTCGCAAAAGCTTAGACCGAAGGAATTATATGAAGGATCGATTATTCGTTGATACGTCTATAAGTCAACGATGTAAAGTTTTGTATAAAGTGGTAGATATCGCCACTTGCCTTGTAAAAGTATGTAAAGTATGGGATGATTGGGAAGTTGACCGTTACGGGAACGCCAACTCAGGTTGTTGTTTTTGATCTATGATCAAGACGTGTGTAAATAGTTGTGTCTTTTTCATGGTAACGGTCAGGAAAAAGTGTCTAGCAACTTGTATCTTGGACCTAGTCTATTTGTTTCGTAATTTTTATTTAACAACAATTTATTTCCCTTTCCTAATCATTAACCATGGGTTTTACGCGAATGAGGATGTGTACGAGCATGCATGTCTATTCCGTCGTTACGGCCATGTATGCATGTCTCAGCTGCCTTGTTGGTTTATTACTATTGGTGAAAGTTAGAAGATCCCTACCCTATATCATTCTTCATCCTAACCCTTGGTTAAACTCGAATGAGGATGTGATCGAACACACATGTCTATTCTGTCGTTATGGCCATGTATGTGTGCTTCAGCTGCCTTGTTGGTGTGGTACTTTTAGTGAAAGATTGTAGAATGATCAACCCTAAGCCTTATAATAAAAACCCATTTTACCTTTATAAAACTAGTTTCTCCTTTCTCTAGGTGAGGAGATGTGTATCCTGCACAAGCCTACTATGAAGATACTAGTCACTACTAGCAATTGAGCAAATTAGTTACATGTTACCACATAGATTAGTTGAGTGATTTGAGTGTTTTCATCTTCCTATTTCGTATGAGGTGTTTGGTTGTGTACTTGTAAAAATCCTTAGGGATACATTTTCATAAACTTCTAAAGGCTACTTGAGGACAAGTAGGATTCAAGTGGGAAGATATTTGATGACATCAAATAATGTTACTTTTATAGCATCCTTTATCCCATGTAATTAACCCATTTTGTATAATTATTGCAAAGAATTGTTACTTAATCATTTGTATTTAAGAATTGCAGTAATTATTGACTACTTGGTGAAAGTTAACTAAAAGGAACGCATTCTGGAGCTTAAATAAAGAAATATAATGAAACTGATTTCTGGAAAACAACACAAAAATAACACTAAACCGCAATCATTGGCTCTGATACCACATATTAAGTAATAAGATCTTGATTGATGACTAGTGTGTGAAGATTAAGGTGTAATTAGTATGTGTGTTTAGAGAGAGAAAATACATAACTTGTCTTTTGATTAAATGAAATTGTTATATCTAATCTTGGCATAAATACCCTATTTATAGCCTTATTAGATTGTTGACTAAACTTTCCTAACTTGACACAAATAGTCCCTACACTTTATAATAGTGCTTACAAGTAGAACATTTCTTTATTTCTAACAATCATATTCTCGATACCTAAACCACAAAAGTTGATTTTCAGAGGAGAAAAAGAGCAGAAGAGGTCGAGCAACGCGATTAATTCCATAGGAGACAACGTGTAATTTCTTGTACTCTTGTAATCGTTTAGTTTTTGGTATCATTCGTTAACCCGATTAGTTTACATTGGCTAAATCATTAATTTTGTATTAATTATGACGTTTAAAGGCTAATACCTTCGGGTATTAGCCATTATTATAAAGATCTTAACGTTTGGTTTGTTTATCACGATTGCTTAATTTATCATTGATTGCTTGTTTATGTTTATCAGTTTATACTAGTTTACGTGCTTTTGTATGCGACTTATCATTCAACTGGATCTAGTGATACGAACCAAGTAATCTAGATGTCGGGATATCTCTCCATATAGTGATTTATACATCTAGACCAATAGGATCACAAATAACGACCTATCTTTGCCCTTAGATTGCGAGCTTAGTTGGACCAACATGTGACCTCGTACTTTTGTATGCGACCTGTCATTCAACTGGATCTAGTGATACGGACCAAGTAATCTAGATGCCGGGATAGCTCTCCATATAGTGATTTATACATCTAGACCAATAGGATCACAAATAACGACCTATCTTTGCCCTTAGATTGTGAGCTTAGTTGGACCAACAGGTGACCTTGGGATCAATGAGTATGTTTGATCGCTTCCAAACTACACCTTAAAATATATGTAACATATAATAAAATATAGGATATATATAGTAAGAATAGTCTGGAAACAAAGTCAATAAATGGTTAATACAGTTTTCTTATATTTGGCTAGACCGCTCTTTTATCTTTTGTTAATTTGCTTACATGTGTTTTAGTGTCTTAAGTTGATTTTAGTCACCATAAAACCCGTGCCTATCTCTGAAGCTGAAAACTCCCCTTATCTGTTAGATTTAGGATTAACATAGGTTTAGTATAGGTTTAACATATAATAGAATTAACTTAGTTTAGATAACCAAAATATTAATAAATTGAAAGATTATTTCTCGCTCTTAGTGATCGACACCCTACTTACCACAAAACTACCACCGATCGGGTACACTACACGTTAAAGTGTTGTTTTTGGTTAAGTCTGCAAAATATAAATTTAAAACTTGAAACCATAAAATTACAAACACACAACGACACATTACCCAACTTGACCACACTTTGTGTAAGTGACACTTTTACCTTCCCTGGTCAATTTTTCTTGCCTTTGCCATTGCATTAGTAAGCTCGGATGCACTATTCCTTCTTTTCTTCCTTGGCTTACCTAGTTGTGGTGTGGGGTATACTTAGGTGGGGTAAGTATACCTAGGAGATTTGACTTAGGCCATATATCTGGTCCATTAAGTGGATTCACTTTAAACCTATACATGTCTTACCATGTGGTAAGCCAATAACTCTAATGAACATAAGACTCTAGCACTCCTGTTTGTTCTTCATAACTATCCATGTTCCATATGGCTGCTAGTGCCACTACATGCTTACAGGGTATTCCTGTTAACTCCCACTTCCTACATGTGCATACTCTCTCCCTCAAATTAACTACACTTATTGTCCTCATGGATTAGTAGCTTGATACAAGTCACCCCCATTCCAATCAACCTACCAATTTAATCTATTATCAGAATACTATTTAACAAAATACTGTAATAAATTGTTGTCTAAGTAAATGAAAGATTTCATACCTTGATTTGTGTAGCATATTTGAGAATTACCTTAAACAACCTTTCAGCATTTAGAGTAAGTGGTCCATTGCAATATCTAATAACAAGCTAAACATCTATAATTCTCATCATGAGGTATTCCCTTATGAATTCCAAGCAAGTTATGATTGGCTTTTCCCTTATATCCACAAGTTGCCTATTTAAGACCTCACACATGTTGTTCAATAAAATATTAGTGTGAGCCCATCCTGCAATGCATAAGCAAGTTAGTCACATATTTGAAGTACAACATTGATGATTAAAGTTAGTTAAGTTACTTGAAAAGTAAGACCTAGCTTAGTGTTGTGGTGGAATCAGTCTTAACTAATCATAAGCTTCTTTGTTTTGTTCTTTAAGAGTTTCCATATGCCTATAAAAATGTTGGATTGTGGTAGCAGTGTCACATTTTCAAAACAATTCTTTGTACATTTTACATTTCCAAGTAAGCTTTATGTTATCATAAATGTGTTTAATGTAGTATTTATGCTCAGCACATGGATACATTTTTGCAATTGCTGGTATCACTCCCTACAATGAACAAGTAAAGTAATTAACATGTAAACCAATCAACAAAAATTAGTAATTTAAAAACAAGTAAAGTACATACCTTTTGCCTATCAGTTATGAAGGTAAAATTAGAATTCCTGAACAATTCTAGATCATCACCAAGACAGTCTAGAAACCATTTCCAAGATTCTTTGGTTTCACTTTCCACTAATGCATAAGAAAGTGGGTATATTCCATTATTTGAATCTATACCAACTACTGTAAGAATCTGTCCTAGGAATGGACCAGACAAAAAACCACCATCAAGTCCTAAAAAATCTCTTTGTCTTGCATAATAACATTTTGCGCGCATACTCACTATACTTTATGCATACTTTTACACTTGATTTTATATAAATGATGTTTATATAAATATTGAAATTGTCACAGTGGTATGTCTACCTCGCACATCTCTAGCTATTCGGACTCTGACAACGAGAGTACTGGCTCGTCTGTCTCTTACATTATACTATCAGACTTAGAGGTCAAGAACATCGCCTCGCCTGCTGCAGTTACACCACCATTGGCCGACTACGTTCTGGTGTTACCAGACTATATCCTAATTTCAGACATAGAGACCGAGCCATTCGAGGCACCAACATCACCTAATTATACACCAGGGTCAGACACAAAGATTGAGCCTTTTGAGGAGGATCCTTAGGAGGCTGACGTAGAGGAGTCTTCACAAGAAGACCCCTCAAAGTAGGATTCGTCTGAGGAGGATCCGATGGAGGATGATGAGCCACTACCGGCTCAGACTGCACCTGCACCACCTACTATATCGACTCCTATTGTCTAGCCTGGATAAGAGATTCCCTTATGCCGCCTATATAGATTACACCCTAATAGCCACTTCTGATGCTTATACTAAGGAAGATGGTGCGAGCAACGTTTACCCTTCCACTAGCTATCAAGGTGGCTATCCTTGAGGAGATTGTTGCACCACCTCATAAGAGGTGCAGATCACCTTCACCACCATCACCTTCATCATCATCAGCACCATCATAATCACCACCATCATCAGTATCACCATCACCACACCTGCTATGTTACCACCTTGTAAGAGGTTCAGGATGACCTTACCACAATCGGATGTTACAGCTGAGGCCATCATTCCTGCTAGACTTTGCAAAAAGTCTGCTGCCCGCCATTGGATGTGGGTTCAGCCTACTCTCCGTACTTGGAGAGACGAGGAGGGTTCACCGAGTACCTTTAAGATCAAAGAGAACTCTACAGCAGCTCACATACTTTCGGTTACTAGTGAGCCCATTCACCGCACCATACCTCTACTTGTAGCGAGGATTGTCTGCCATAAGGATCAGATTCATGAGATGCAAGATCATCTAGAGAAGCTTCCAGTAGAGAGGTTTGAGGCTATAGAGTAGGATATAAAGGGACTTCATGGTTGTATTAAGGCTACTCAGCATGATGTTGAGACATTGTAGGGCACTCTGCAAATAGCCCGATAGCGGATCACGGACTTGGAGTTCTGGTTAGAGGAGACTGAGACCCACTTGCAAGAGAGCGAGGCTAGACAGATCGAACTTTTAGCACGTATGAGAGCTCTAGAGGATCGCTACGGACCATCTGGCAAGAGATGATAGATTAGTATCATATGTTGCTATAGTGATGTTATAGCCTACTAAGCCGAGTAGTACTCGACTAGTAGTATTAATATGACGCTTGTACTCTTTTGTAATTGTAAAACGATGTATCAAGTATTAATTATATTATGCTAGTTATAATTATGTTATCTTATGATGTTGATTTATTTTGCCATGGCTGTTAATATTATATATCTGCGTGTCATAACTTTATCTTATGCAAAATCTTATTGTGTATCGTTATCTTTTGTAATTTTAAAGAAAATGGCGACAACAAGACAAGGTTTGAATCCTGCCACCATCAAGCAATTAATAGCCCAACGTGTGGCACATGCAATGACAACCTACGAGGCTAACCAAAACATAGGGAATGGAGTAAACAATGAGACATATGGAAGTGCTGGAAGTGTGGAGCACACAATGCGTAACTGTTCTTACAAGGAATTCTTAACTTGCAAATCCTATAATTTCCAGGGAACAAGATGAGTCGTTGGCTTATCCTAATGGTTTGAAAAGATGGAGTATGTATTTCACATTTTTAATTTTGCTGAGAATTGCCAAGTAAAATATCCTAAGTGCACCTTGCTGGATAGTGCATTAACTTGGTGGAACTCCTATGTGCAATCAGTTGGACTTGATGTTGCTTACGAAACAACATGGAAAGAGTTAAAACATATGATGACCGACAAATACTATCTAAGGAATGAAGTTCAAAAGATGGAGACTGAACTCTGAAATATGTCAGTAAAGGGAACTAACAGTGTTGGTTACACCAAACGCTTTTAGGAACTAGCATTGCTTTGTCCCATCATGGTTACACCCGAGTACAAAAAGAGTGAGAGGTATATCTGGGGTCTTACAAATGACATTCAAGGGAATGCTACCTCATCTAAGCCAACAAAGATCCAGGAATCCATCCGTATGGCTCATGACCTAATGGATCAGGTCGTGCGATCTAAGGCTGCAAAGGGTGCGGCCGGAAGACAAGAGAAGTGACGACGACAATAGAAACACTCTAGGTCAAAAAACAAGAGACCAATAGGTTGTTAGGGATTTACTATTGGACGGGTTCAAAAGAAAGGGTATGTAGGAACTTCCCCTCTCTGCAACAATGTATTCATCATGTTAGACTTGCACGGTTCAATGCAGGAACTACACACAAGATTAGCCACACAGCATGATACTACATGGGGGGGGGGTCCTCTACCCAGACTGCTCCTGCTACAAAGCAGAGACCTCATCGACATGCTTTGAATATGGTGTTAAAGGACATTATAAGAGTGAGTGTCCAAAGTTGAAGAATCAGAACTGTGGTAATCAAAATGGGAATGGAGGAGCTCGTGGAAGGGCATTTGTTATAGGCGGAGGAGAAGCTTTCCAGGACCCTAACGTAGTTATGGGTACGTTTCTCCTCAATAAGCGTTATGCTTCTATTTTATTATACGGGTGCCGATAGAAGTTTTTTGTCAACTGCATTTAGTCCGCTTATAAATATTGCACCCACTGCTTTAGACGTTAAGTATACCATTGAATTGGCTGATGGAAAGTTAGTAGGAACCGACACTATAATTCGGGTTGCCTACACTTAATTTTTTTAGCATATATTATGTTAAAGTGTTAGGAATCGAGAAAAGGCTCGGTCACTTCCAGAGTTGTAATAGTATAGCTTGTAGCATAATTCTTGGAAACTTACGAAGCTAACCGGGTCAACATAAGTCATCCTTATGTTGACCGGCCCTAAGCAAGGTATATATACCCCTCTCCATGCCTTGGAGAGGGTTGGTTGTTCATTTGGTTATTCATCTTAATACATTTTCCTTTCTTTCTCTCACTAAGTGCTACAACCCTCCTTTCTCTCTCTAAACTTTCTTTCTTGATTAGTTGTTAAGTGATTTGATACTTCTACAATTGGTATCAGTCGCCATGGGGTGATATCGTGAGCTTGTGTGCGTTTATATCTTGGTTAGATCATTAGTTTTAGTTGTTTTTTGGTTTTCGTGTGCTTAAAAATCAAACCCGGATTTTTGTGTTTAAAAGTGTTAAAGTTTGTGTTTTTAAGCAAGATATAGGCCTAAGATAACTAGTTGTGCAAGAAAAATCAAGGTAAAACGTCAAAAAGGGTGAGTTTTTGGTATTTTTTGTGAAAAAGTACGTTTTTATTTGAAGGAAGCGAAATATGTTTTAAGGCAGCGAAACATGTTTTGAATCCAGCGAAATATGTATTGCAGCGAAATGTGTAAGCGAAATATGTTGTGTAGCGAAATATGACAGGTTGACTTCAAGCGAAATACGTCATTTCTAGGAAACGAAACTCTGCTTAATTTTTCTTAGGTCAAGCGAAATATGTCTAAGCGAAATATGATCTCAAGCGAAATATGTTTCTAAGCGATTTATGACAGGTTGCTAGTTCAAGCGAAATACGTAGTTGTGTAAAACGAAACTCTGTTCAATTTTTCATATTCAAGCGAAACATTACATATTCAAGCGAAACATTACAAAAGTCACAAAAAGATTTTATTTTCTACGGTTTGTCTTACTTTGTAAAATCCCGCGAAATACTTGGATTTCTCAGTTTTAGTGAAGATTTGTAAAATCCCGTGGAATATCAATCTTATTCACCAACAACAACAACTCTTAACACAATCCTCCTTTATCACTGTTCGATCACTCGTTAATCATTTCACTTTTCAATTAATTCAAGATGACTACTTTAGCAGAACACATCATTGTTGCTGGAGCTGAGAACCGTCCTCCAATGCTTGAAAAATCAATGTATGATTCATGGGCAAGTCGTATACGTCTATTCATCAAAGGGAAGAAACATGGTAGGATGATGCTTGATTCAATCAATAATGGTCCAGTGGTTTATCTAACTATTGAAGAAAATGGGCAAACTAGACCTAAGAAATACTCTAAACTCACTGAAGCACAACAAATTCAAGATGATTGTGACGTTCAAGCAACGAATATCATTCTTCACGGTCTTCCACCCGATGTGTATGCACTTGTTAACCATCAAGAGGCGGCTAAGGATATTTAGGATAGAGTCAAGATGATAATGAAAGGCACTAAATTATCATACCAAGAACATGAATGTAGATTGTATAACTTGTTTGATAAGTTTGATCATGTTCTGGGTGAAACAATGTATGAGTACTACTGGAGATTCTCTCAGCTGATCAATGACATGCATACTATTAGGATGACAATGCAACAAGTTTAAGTCAATACCAAGTTTCTGAATGCTCTGCCATCAGAATGGAGCAAGTTTGTTACTGATGTGAAGTTAGCTAAGAGTTTGTATACCACCAACTATGATCAGTTGTATGCATACCTTAGTCAACATGAACGACATGCTAATGGAGTTCGCATCACGCGTAAAAGATATCCGGATCCTCTTGCATTCGTAGCAAACTCTCCAACTCTATACAATCCATCTCAGTCACCACAACATTCGGGTTCTTTAATGTATCCACCTCCTCAACAATTCACACCAGTTTATGAAGCACCCATTCATCATCAATACTATCATACTCTAGTCAATCCACAACAACATTTAGTTTCCACTCCACCATTCATATCTTCATCAGTGATACAACAATCTCAAGTTGAATTTCTCCAATTGGACTTTAGTCTTGCTATTCCTATGTTTCAGCAAGGAGAAGATCCGATTGAATGCATTAACAAAGTAATGACATTTTTGTCTGCTGTAGCATCAAGATTTCCACCATCAAACAATCAACTCAGAACATCGTCAAATCCTAAAAATCAAGCAACCATTCAAGATGGTAGAGTCACCGTTCAACAAGTTCAAGGAATACAAAATCAGAGTTATGCTGGTACAGGAAATAGAGGAATTGCTACTACTTTAAAGGGAAATTTTGCAGCTGGTCAACAAAGAGTTGTGAAGTGTTATAACTGTCAAGAAGAAGGGCATATGGCGAGACAGTGTACTCAGCCAAAAAGGCCAAGGAATGCTGCATGGTTTAAGGAGAAATTGATGTTAGTTGAAGCTCAAGAAGTAGGTCAGATATTAGATGAAGAGCAACTTGCATTTTTAGCAGACCCTGGTATACCAGAAGCTGTAGTTGCTCAGCAGACAATCCCCCAGAATTCAGCTTTTAAGACTGACGACTTGGATGCATATGACTCAGATTGTGATGATTTATCCTCGGCTAAAGCGGTTCTGATGGCAAATCTTTCAAGCTGTGATCCTAAAGTTTTCTGAGGTACTATATTCTGATTCTTATCCGAATGATATGATTAATCAGGATGTGCAAGAGATGCAATATTCTGAACAAATACATGTTGACGATTTTCAAGATAATGAGATACATAGTGATAGTAATATCATTTTGTACTCTCAATATCTGCAAAAATCACAAGATGCGGTTATTTTAAGGATACTAATCCTTTTGCACCTAATGATTTATTGGTGCTATCTTTGGTTGAACAAATGACTGATTATGTAGCTCATTTAGATAAGGAAAATCAGATAAATAAAATGGTAAATGAATCATTAACCACTGAGCTTGAGAGATACAAAGAACGAATTGCCATTTTTGATCAAAGACTTAATGTAGATTTGAATAAAAGGGAAAAATTAATAGATTCTCAAATGGATGATTTAATTCAGGATAGAAATGCAAAGCTTGCAGCTTTTCAGCAGGAGATCAATACACTTAAAGAAACTCTTTCTAATAATGTCAAAGAAAATGAGTCTTTATCAAAAACATTAACTGTTTTCAAAACAGAATCTAAAGAAAAAGAGTTTAAATACATTGACAAGGAAATTGTTTTGGAAAAACAAAATAAAGAACTGGAGAAAATTATTTGTAAGATGTATCGATCTACGCAAGCAATGTATATGCTAATGAAACCACAAGTTTTTTGCAATGACACTCACAAACAAGTTCTTGGTTATCAAAATCCGTTTCATCTTAAAAAAGCTCAGCAGATTCAACCAACTTTATATGATGGTAGTGTTATTGCTAAAGAACATGCTGTGATTTTTGTTATTGATGATGAAGAGACATTGATTTTAGAAGAAGAGAGTCGATCAAAGATGTTTGATAAACAAAATGATCTAATTTCTATAGAAAAGAAGATTAAAATTTCTCCAATTGACTATTTAAAACTGAATAAGATTAAGGAAGATTTTGGTAAATGTTTTGTCACTCAAAAAGAATTGTCTGCAGAACAAGCTTTCTGGTTAAAACATTCATCGTAACCACAACCATTACCACATTTGAAAGACAATTGTTTAAAATTTAAGACATCGTTTTAAAACACATTAAGACATTG
>BQNB010170344.1:0-13686 GCA_026074375.1 Tanacetum coccineum | reverse complement strand
GACATTACCTCCATTGTATGCCTTGTAAGTGGAGAAGAGCTTTCGGTTACCCGTCATATGTTTGGAGCATCCGCTATCCTTGATCCATTCATTGGGTTCCAAGTCGACTCCAAGGCATATCTATTTATATAAGACAATAACTCAAACATTTGGTCCCCAATATCTCATGGGTCCAAAGTTGTTAGTGCCAAACATCCCTTGCATTTGATGCAATTGGTTAGGATGTGAGAATGGAAGATACATTTCCCATGGCATGTAACTTTGTCGTGGAAAGTTGTTCCAAGTTACAGGAAAGCCATGAGGTTGGTTTTGATGACCAACATGTCTTCTTGGTTGCGGTGTTTTAGGACGAGAATAATTATTATTGACTCTTCTAGGAGGTGGAGTTTTTGATCTAAAGTTTTGTTTTGAAAATCCAACTCCGGGTTTTGACAATGGTTTATAAAATTGTTTGACTTCATTGTCACTAGCTACCGGAACTTTAACTTTGTTTACAATTATATGTTTTGGTCTAGGACCCAAAATGGATTTTTGAAAAGAAACACTTTTCTCAGATATTGGTGTCTCTGGTGGCGGTCCCTTATTTACTTTAGGGGCCGCCTGAACATTTAGGGGGCCGCCCATGTTTATGGGGCCGTCCCTATTTAAAGGACCTCCATCAGAGGACGCCTTTTTTTGAGTTTTTACAAATTTCATTTCCTTTGTTCCACTAGATGATGCTTTAAATGAATTAAATCCTAAACCTAATTTATCACCAGAGGATTTTTGATTTCTTAGCATTTCATTCAAGCAGTGTGTACTCTTTTCAAATTTATTTAATCTAGTGGATTCATCTTTGAGTTTTTCATTCTCAATTTTGAGTACATGACACATTGCACATTCGAGATCAACTCCCTTGTTTTTCTCGAATATAGATAATTTATCTTTTAGTTCTCTAAGCTTATTTTCTAAGTTATTTCCAGTGGCTTTTAGTCTTTTGTTTTTAGTGATTATCTTTAGACTCATTCTACATAATTTATCATATTCGTTGTCTAAAGCTATGTCATCAATTGATGAGTTTTCATCACTAAAGTAAGAGGATTCGAAACATACCTCACTTGATGCATGAGCTACAAGACATGTTTCGTCTTTGACCTTCTCATCATCTTCATCACCGCTATCGCTCCAAGAACCTCCGACAAAGGCTCTTTGGTTCTTGTCTTTCGGTGGTTTTGGACATTCTCCAATAAGATGATTCGGGTCGCCGCATCTAAAAAGTTTTCTATCATTTTTACTGGTCTTGTCATCACGGCTTCTTTAGAACATTTTTTTGTCGTTTTGAGGTTGTCTCACGAATCTACCTCTTCTCTTAAAGAATTTCTTAAAGTCTTTTACCGCCATGGCATACTCTACGTCTTCACTACCGAAAGTCGAACACTCTTCATCACTAGATTCTTTCTTAGCCTTTAATGTAAGAGATTTTCTTTCAGCTTTTGCTTTGACTATTTTGGAATCTTTCTTGATGATCATCTCGTGGACTTTGAGGTTTCCAATGAGCTCATCAAGAGATAGTGATGTCAAGTCTTTTGATTCTTCAATTGCCATGACCTTTGCTCTCCATTTAGGATGTAGAGCCCTAAGAAACTTCCTTACGTAGTTCTTACTAGAATAACCTTCATCAAGAGCTTTAAGACTAGTAATAATAGTATTAAATCTAGCAAAAGCATTATCTATAGATTCGTCTTCGAAAATGATGAATTGTTCATATGGTTGGACCAAAAGGTCGATCTTGTTATCTTTGACTTGACTATTACCTTGATGAGTGATTAACAAGGTTTTCCAATTTTTTTGCCGTATTACACATGAAAATTCGTTCATTGTCCTTTTCTAGGAAGCGTTGTAATTAACCCATTTTGGCTTCATTATTTTTTGCAAGCCTTTTCTTAACGTATCCGTTTTTTTTCAAAGGGTAACCTCATCAAGTTTGGTTTCCGGATTTTGAATAATAGGTTGAAAATCACCATTGGTAATAACATGCCAAAGATCTAGATCTTTTGATTTAACATATGTCTCGAATCTATTTTTCCAATAAATAAAACTATCGCTTTCAAAAAGTGGTGGTCTTTGCATAGATTGCCCTATAGTATTTTGTCTTGAATCCATTGATCGATCCAAAGATTTAAAATACAATATATTTTAAAAATCTTGAGTGACCTTGCTCCTGATACCAATTGTGGAAACTAGAAGGGGGGGTTGAATAGTTTTACCGGTTAATTAGCGTTTTAAAAGTTTGCTTATGAAATAGTTTGATTCGAGATGTATGTCAATCAACCACAATTTGAATCACAAACTAAACTATATATATGCAAGTAATAAGTAAAGTCGATAAGGAAAGAAACGATCAAACCAAGACACCAAGATTTATAGTGGTTCGGCACGAAAACTACCTTTCGTTCCTTCTCCACTCCACGAGCACTCCCACTCGAGATATCCACTATGTTAACAGCTCCTTTAGGCGGAGAACAAACCGTTTTCAGTCGCTTACTTTCTTTTTTCTGACACTTAAGCTAGATGTCGATTCCTAATCTTAGCTTGAACCAATCTATTTCTTCACTAAGTCTTCAAAACACTCACAAGATCTTCAATCTCTTGGATTGACACACAATCCAAATCACACCAATATATAATCTACACACTTGGATCTTCTACCTGATCCAATTAATACAACAACACCAAACATAAAATCTAATGGGATGTTTGTGATTTTAAAGAAAAGAAGAAGAAAGTCACTTGATAACTATTCGTATGTAGGAAGATACGAATGTTATTCCTTCTTGCACTTGATTAGAAGGGTAGAAAAGGGTGGAAGATAATATTATCACTTGAAACAAAAATCAGGATTATGTTAGTGATCAAGATATGTGTTTTAGAAAGAAAGGAAGAAGAGAGAAAACTAGATCTGATAGAATTTTTGGCAAGAGGAAGTCTGATTTTGAAATGGGTGGCCTAGTATTTATAGGGGACAAAAAAGTAGCCGTTGCTGGTGGCGGTCCCGGCGGCCCTTATATATAAGGGGGCCGCCACTAGACTCCGCTCTTTTTTTTGGCCTTTTGTGGTGAATTTTATGTTTTTAATAAAACATTTCTTTTAATTAATAAATAATTTGTTTTTATATTTTTATAAAAACATTTTTGTAGAAGTATAAGATTTAAGAAAAAATTATTTTCTTGATCACTAATCATGTTTAATGATTTGTTTATCCATACCTTAAGTGATTAATCATAGAAATAGAATTTTATGATTATTAATTTATAACGTTTAATTTTATCGTAAACGTTTTCACATTTTGTTATTATCAAAACATAGAGAGGTCGAAAAATATAAATAACGTTTTTGGACATTATTTGTATTAACAAATTATGATCTTTTATAAAATCACTGTTGCAACATATGGTTTGAGTGAACTTGTTTGCTGAAACGGAGAATTAATCTTTTCAAAATTTGGATTTATTATCTTTGAAAATAATCATCCAAAAAATTTATCTTTTCATTCACATAACTTGCATTCAGATTTCCATAATTGGTACGTGTTTAAATACACATACCTTTTTCCATTAAAAAGGAGCTAAAATGACCAAAAACGTACCAAAAATACATTATATTTGTATGTTTTGCATTTGTATTGTGCAGGTAACGGATATCCGAGAAAAGGACAAAAACAAAGCCACAAACGACAAAACCAAGCACGGAATGGAAGAGCGTGAAAAAGACAAAGTCAAATCAAAGCCAAAGTCCAAGAAAGTCAAAGTCAAAGTCAACCCCGGGGTGTGGATTTGGAAAGAGCATCGAAAACCGAACCCGAAAACATAAACTGCCAAAAGTGGGCCCACCCGTACCCACCTAGTGGGCCCGGGTCAGCCCACTTATATATTGCAACTCATTAAAACCCTTTTTAAACCCTTAAAACCCAAAACTCATTTTCCCGGCCCATACAATAACCCCAAGCCCAAAACCAAACCCATTTACCCCCTTTAACACTGTTAACCCATACCTTTTAAAATCCTTTACACCGTTAGTCCTAAAGGACTAACAATGTTAGTCCAAAAGGACTAACGGTGCAAACTCCATCCCAACCTCAAGGACCAACAATGTTACAATACAAGGACGATCTATGCAAATGATATATACACCTTGAGGGGCTCGTTTTGCCCTTTACCCAAACCTTTCACCCCTGAACCTAATTAAACCCAAAACCCGCCAAAAACCCCACGTCACTATTCATCCTCCCCCACCTCGGTCCCCCTACAATGTACAAACAAAACCATCCCTTTCCCATCACATGACCATTGTCCACCTTGGCAATCCCATGAAATCCCATTCGACAATGAACAGGACAAAATCATCAACGGCCAAGATTTATGGATTGGGGAACAAGACTAATTGATGGCTAAGATTGATCTTATGAAGTCCTCACACAAGAAACACAACCAAAAAGACCAAGGACGAATATATATATGTGTGTTTTTTTCACACACAGGGGGAGTTAGTTTTAGTTTTTTTGTTTTAGCTTAAAATTATTTTAATGTAATTTTCTTTAAAAGCATTGTACTCTTTATTATTAATGAAAGTATGATTTTCAGTTTTATCCAAGGTGTTCTTTAAGTTTAAGTTCTTATTGCTCAGTTTTATAAAATTTCATTTGCAATATCGTTGGAAAATATTCAAGTCTGTTTTTAAAGTTTATAAGCTAAGAGATTACACAAATAAGCTTCTTAATAGCTTCTTTGTGTAAACTGACCACTCACAAAAAAAAATTCACCCAGAAAGAATCAAGAAAAAGAAAGGTGTTATGTTTTAAGCTTATTGGATGAATAAGCAATTTTGGATGGCTTATTGGGTTTAGAGCTTATTGGTAAGCTATAGGTGTTTTTCATAAGGTGTTATATCTGTTAAGTACTTGCCAAAAACCTTGGATCTTTGTAAGTTGTTCATTTTCATTTTAAGTTCATTTTTTTATAGCATCTACTGTTCAATTGCTTATTATGTTGTTCTGTGCTTATTTCTTCATTATTCATTCTTAATGTGTGTTACTTATGCTTATTTGATCTCAATTGATGCTTTTCATAATTTGTTTTAGCTTAAAATTGTATTTTCTACATTTAAAGGGGTGTTTGGCACAAGGGCCAAAATGGGTCATTTAAGGCTTTAACCCAATTTCAGTTTTCAAGTCAGTTTTAACAAGCTAAAAAATCAGTCTATAAGTTAGTTTTTATAAGTTATTTAAGTTGGAATCTAAATTTTAAGGTTTTTGTATCCTAGAGTTGAATCTGTGTTTTTGCAGTTTGTTAATGCAGTTGTCATGATTAAGAATTTTATTAGTTACTTTTTAGAGTCATATCCACGCTCGTATTAGGCATAATGCAATAGAATGAAGTTCCATTAGTTTGCATTGGATTTGTGAATGAGGTTAATCCTGCCAAAATTTGCAAATGCATTTCATAAGTTCAAATTCCTATTTTCTTCATCAATTCTAATTAGAGAAAAAAATGCGTTTGAGCTTTTATGGTGTTTAGTTTGTAATAGATAATGCATTAGAGAAGTGAACTTTAGATTTGATGTTACTCATTTAAGTCTTAGCTCCAAATCTGTCTGCAAATGCCAACTGAATCAGCATGTAACACAGCTTATACACCCTTTTTTTAGCATTAAATTTAGATTAGTTAATCTTAGATTTAAGTTTTAAAAATGATAGGTTAAGTTCTTTGATACTTATTGTTTATCTGTTTTTGCTTGTTTTCAGAATTGAGTGTAATTTGTTAGCTTTAAATTAGATCTAAATATTGTCTGCTAGACATTTGATAAAACAGTTTCTAAACTCAAAAATGCATATTGTCTGAACTTTAGCTTAAACTGAGCTTAATTGAACTTTTCAAATATAGTGGTAGTTTAAAAAAAATGTTCATGTTAATGTCCTTTACAAGTTTAGTTAAAAAAAAATTTAAAAAATGTTTACAAAAAGGGAAGGCATGGGGGTCGAACCTATGACCTCCCCCTTGTATACCGCACGTCCCACACACAACCTCTGCTAACACTAGTGCCCTTGGGTCTTTTCTGCTAGGAAACCCACCTTTAATTCTTTTAACCCTTTTTAATAATTTAGCTTATCAGCCTTTAGGGCTTTTTCCTAGCTTATTCAAATAAGCTGGCAACCATTATGTATTTTTCATAGATTCCTAATAACTTTAGCTACTTTCTGTAATTTTCCTAGATTTTTATAAAAACGTTTAGTATTTTTTATAATTCATTTAGATTAAAACAGTAATTAAATCATAATAAATAAAATAAAAGTCAAAAAAATATAATTCTTTTTTTCAAAATTTTCTTTTATCATGTAGGACCTAGGAAAAATAAATTTGCTTTCGTAGGGTTAATTTTGCAAAATTTCGTTTTTTAAAGAACGGGTTTCGACCCCGTTTACGTTTTCTTCGCGTTTTTAACTTTAAAAGCCTTCGTTTTTGGTCTAGTTTTTTTATTCTTACTTTTTAGTCACTTAGGGTTAATTAAAAGCTAAAAATTCATTTTAGGATCAAAATTTGATAAATTAGGTTTTTAAGTCGCGTTTTTTTTACATTTCCGTTCTCGTTTTAAGTTTAAATCTTTTCTAGCTTTCGTTTTTAGGTTTCCTTTATTCGTTTTTGCATTTTATTTGTAGAAATAGAGAATCCAATCAAAGTTTTGATTATTCAAGCATAATTCCCAAACCGACACTCGATTGTCCATTCACGCCTCGTCGGGAAGAACGACCCGGGTCCGGTTTCAAACTTTGTGGGTAACGAAGCGAGAAACCGATACTTCCGGTAATACTATACTACTATCATTGATATTATCCTCTTTATTATATATTTATATATATTTATTTATATATTTATATACTTAAAAAAGGATCAATCAGTCATGTTGACTGTTAGGGTGCAGAGATTTATTCAGAAGACAGGAAGGAACTTGGATTTCAAAGGAAAACAACCTGTTACCTTTGATAAGTCAAAAGTTGAGTGCTACAACAAACATTCTCATCGTAGAGACTAGGTCTCAATTCTTTTGCTTTACAAAAATAACTTGGATTTTCAAAACCTATTCCTTTCGACCATTATACATTTATCCTTAGAAGGCATGATCATATGTATTGTCTGATGCGTTTGTCCGATTTTATGAAGTTTGTTTTCACAATCATTTCTTTTTCCCAAACACCTTTTATTTTTCTAATTCTTGTTACGTACACATTCTTCAATTTCTGAAATTTTTCGTTTGTTTTCTAGTATTTTCATCTTGAAGCCTCACTACATTATTATTCATCTCGACTAATTGACGACTCATCTTATCAAATAAAATCTCTTGTTCATCAATCTTTTTCCTATGATGTTTTCATTATCACAAATGAGCAGACATATCTAATCTATATTGATATCTTTCTTCCTCAAGTTTAGCATATTGTGCTTGAAATTCAGTGTGAGTATCAATCACAACATGTTTAACTTTGAGTTGTTCTTTTAAAGCATCTGTTTGAGCAAGCAAATCATCATTCTTTTTGTTCAACACTTTTATTTGTTCATTAAATTCATTGGTTTTTCTCCTCAAATGTGTTTACTTGATTCTTTAAAAATATCATATTTATCTGTAATCCTTCTTTTGTTTTCTAAATCTTTTCTTTGTTGATTTACTTTATCAATTTGTTTCTGACATTTAGCAATCTTTTGGTTAAACTTCTTAATCAATTAATCAACTAAATGATCTTTGTCTTCAGATTCATTATGATCAACTTCTGACTGATCATGAAATTTTTGATATACAACATGATTTTCATCAAAATTTTCACTTGCAGTTTTAATTGCATCATGAAAAATTTCTTGATAATCATTATTGTCCACAAATAAACCATAATTAGTAGAATTATCATAATACTCTGAAGTTTCATATTCAAATTCACTTTCAGAATCAGAGGAGTAAAAAGATACCTCAGCAATGGTTTCATCAGTAGATGACGAACTTTCCTCTGAATCCGAAAGAACCTTTTTCATTTTAGCCATGAAGACCATATTTGTATTGATCTCTTGATCTGAATCACCACTGGATTCCATCCAAGCTTGGTCCTCAGCAAGAAGCACTTGTTTATTACTATCTTTCTTAGCTAGCAACATCTTTGTCTTGTAGTAGTTATAGTCTTTGACCTTTGCTTTCTTGCAGTCTTTGGCAAAATGTCCTTCCTTCTTGCAATTATAGCACTTAACTTTGCTCATATCCCTTTTCTTTTCATCAGCTTTCTTATCCTCTTTCTTTTCTTCTGACTTCACGTACTCTGGTTTCTTGTTTGCTGAAGAAGAGGCTGAAGAAGTTCTCAAATTGTTATTTGTTGGCTTAGCATAATACTTCTTTCGATTAAAAGCTTTTGCTAACAACGCGGTAATCTTTTTCAAATCACTGATATCTTCATCATCACTTCCTTCAGACTCTGATTGAACTACAACTTTCTCTTTGCGTTTGCTCACTTTTGTTTTCTCAGCAACCAACGCTAATGGATCTGAAGTAACCACAACAGCTTTCTTCTTATATCCCATAGCATCATTCACATCACCTTGGTTTTGCTTCAGAATGTTGTAAAGAGCATCAATATTGATATCCATTAAGTTCTTGGTTTGCCTCATCAGTGTACCATATTGTTTCCATTCTGGTTGCAAATTGTTCAAGAACTTGTAATTCAACTCACAATTATCTTTCTTATAACCACACTTCTTCAAATCATTAATCACTTGTAAGTAACAAAGATAAGTATCAAGCAATTGTTCTCCTTCAGTAGCTTTGAAAGTCTCATACTCATATAAAATTGCAGCTTTCCTATCTTGTTCACCATACTCAGAACCACGCATCTGCCTTTCAAGAGCATCCCATAAATCTTTAGCAGTATCGTTGCTATCAATGAGAGAATAAATGTCATTTGGAAGCCCTTGAATCAAAAGAGATCTTGCAAGACGATCAATCTTTCGAGTCTTTTTCTCTTCAGCAGTCCAAAATTTAGGATCTTTGAGAGTAGGAGGTGCATTCGGTGCAGTTCCAGCAAGTGACACTTGAGCAACAACAGGCAATGGGTGTTCACCATTCTTAATAGAATTTATCATTGCTTCCCCATCCGTTTGCTCTTCAAGATAGTTCATAAACCGTTCACTCCATTGAGAATATTCACCCCGATACAACAACAGAATCCGCATTGTCGAACCAACCGTAATCACGTCTCGACTCATCTTGTCTCGAACAAATATCCCGGTAGTCAACGAATAATCCCGACAAGCGTGCTTAATTAATCACCACAAACTAAACTATTTAAGCCTTAGTTAAAATCGTAGACTAAAATAATCCCAAAAGTTCAATCTAAAATACCAATAGAAATGATATGACACATATTTAACTCAAACGCAATTGCCCCTCAACCAACTTCAACTAATTAGCGATTGACAAAATTTTGAGCAAAAATTATGACATAAAATCAGATATACACAAAAAGCCAAAAACACGTCCAAACCCAATTGATTTACAAATTTCGACCAGCCCACAAAAACTCAAAACAATTCAAACTTAGTAGCTCACCTCGCAGCCCTACACTTAGCCTGATTCTTAAAATCACAATAGACAACCCACATATCAAATGTGGATAAATTCAGCCCAATACAATTTTCAGATTAAGTAAACTTGAGCCCAAATTTCGTGTAGGAATAGATAGCAGCCCAAAAAAAATACCTACTAAACCTAAAACTGAGTATATAAATCTCAGTATACACAAACCCTAGAAACACTTTCACTACACCAAAACACACACCTCCTTTTTGATATCTCAGATCAAAAAACGTAGCAACAACACATCACTACTATATTTCTTTGTGTTTTGATTTTTTCTGGCTCACACGAAGCAACATAAAAAAATTGCTATGTTGATTCCTTTTAGTAACACAATCAAAGCAAAATATAAATTACTTCTTTCTTGCGTTCGTGTTTGACAGACGGCTTCAAGATCAATTATGGATCTAAGGTAGGTTTGATTGTTTTTATTTTTCTTTCTGTTTTCTCAAATCAAAACAAAGAAAATGATGACAACACTTTTGTTCTTGTCTTTTCTTTTAGATTTTGAAAATAAAACAAAGCTAAGCTTTAAAAATTGATCTATGATGATATGTTTTATTTGTGGTCTTTTAAAGATCAACACTCGAAAAATAACAACAAAACAAACTAAGATCTATATAATTGATTTATCTTTTTCGTTTTTCAAATCGAAACAAAAGAGGGTTTGAACAATCTTGTTCATATCTTTCTTCTATTTTTCAAAGATAAATAAAGATGTTTAAGTCTTCTAAAATTGATCTATGATGAGATGGGTTTTTGTGTTGTGAAGATTTTTAAAGGTCTTGCTAACTCATAAGAGATGCACAATAAAACCCAATCTGAGATCAAGATATCTTTTTCGTTGTTGATTCTTGTTTTTCGTTTATGAATCAAAACAAAAAGATGAAATTTGAACACTAGTTGTTCTTGTTTTGACTTTAATCCTTTCGAAAATTAAAAGAAGTGTTGATGCTTTGATAGATCTATGATGATAAGATTCAAACACATACAATCTTTTAAAGATTTGTGATTTATTCGAAAAGGGTTTGACCAGATCTGAGATCCCGAGTTGTGCGAGTCCGGTCAATAGGACAAACTGCGAGTCCGGAAAAACTTCGAGTCTGGTCAATAGAACAGATTGCGAATCCGGTCACTTCAAGAAAACTGCTAGTCCGGTCATAACTGGCAACTGCGAGTTAGGTCATAACTAAAACGCGTCTTTGACTTTGACCAAAAAGTCAAACTTGGTCAAAGTTGTTACAAAGTTTGTTACAATATTTTTTAGAAATCAGTTGCAACAAAAACTGTTTTTAGATCTGAAAAAAAGCTGATTTTAAACTAGATAAGCACTTAAAAAAAGTAGATTATCAAACTAAAAAGCTTTTTGGAACTTAAAAAGCACTTTGCAGACAGAATAAGCACAAATTAGCTTTCAAAATAAGCAAATAGCCTAGATTTAGCACTCAATCAGAACTAATAAGCAAAACTTTGACAAATTTAGCTGATAAGCACAAATTTTGCAGAAATAAGCTTGAACTTCGTCTGAATAAGATCGAATTTCAATCAGAATTAGATATGCACGAGATTAAGCAGCTTTAACCAGAATAAGCACAATAAGCATGAAAATTAACCAATAAGTACAGAATAAGCAAAATCTGAAAAAAATAAGCACTTCTAATAAGCTCAATAAGCAGAAAACTTGATCTCTAAATCACAAACAGCACAAAAATAACACTAATCCGCAATCATTGGCTCGTGATACCACATATTAAACATAGAAGATCTTGATTGATGACTAGTGTGTGTAAATGAAGGTGTAATAGTGTGTGTGTTTAGAGAGAGAATTTTTTAACTTGCCTTTTGATTAAAAATAAAATTGTTACATCTAACCATGGCATAAATACCTATTTATACCCCTTGGTTAACTATCTTTATTAAACTTTCCTAACTTAGCCTATTTAGTCCCTACACTTTATAACAGTGCTACAAGTAAATTATTTCTTTATTTCTAACATGTATTGACCCGGTTTCTGCCTAAAGTGTGTGGAGGGCTACTTTCTTTTCAACCTTTATCCATACATTTCTTTTTCATTCTTTAACCCAATTAAGATGTTGTTGGGTATAAGAGCGTAACCATAAAACCTTTTCTGAAGAGTTCAAAGTACTTTGAGTCGTTTAGATCACTTATTATTTTGAAGATCATATTTTAATTATATTTATCCCCTTATTTTAAATGCTAATTCACTTAGTTTTTGAATACCAAGTAATTAAAATTTGTCTTGAAAATTTTATGGGGAGAGAATATTATCAGCATGAATTATGTGGAACTTTCTTTTTGCTCCCCCTTAATTTTACATATGTTTGACACAAAAAAAAATGATACCAAGTTGTAATATGAATATAAAATTAAGGTTAAGACAGTGTTAAACACACAATTTTGAAAGATTATAAATGTCATTGAAGAATTCTTGAAAAATTATGCTCAGACACAGGATCATCTTATAACATACAATCTTTTGAGTAGTCATTATTATTACTGATTTGTTATTAAGAGATTTTTGATAATGTTTTGAATACATAAGAATTGTTGTGATATGATGTATCAAAAAACATTAAAACTTTGTTTTTTGAAAAACTCCCCCTCAAACATTGACTCATGTTGAAAATGACACCAAATGTAGAAAAATTGTCGTGTAAAACTTTATGAGGGATGGAGTGTTGAACACACAATTTTAAAAGATTATGAATTATCATTGAGAAATTCTTGAAAAATTATGTTCAATTTTTAGAAAAACCAAATGTTAGAAGACTTCTCTTCTACTCTAAGGATAAGCGCACTGAAATGTACACTCTCATTTGTCGTTTGGGTTCGAGTTGAAATCTGAGAGAAATTGCAAGTCATAAATAAAAATAGAAATGACATGTTTTGAAAGCATTTGAAACTCCTGTTCGAACAACAAATTACACACCCGTGTTAATACTAATCGACATTTCTAGGTACGTAAATGTTACCGATTCCAAGAGACATGTCGAGAAGATTCTTTTTGGAAAATTTTCTGTTTTTCTGATTTTGTATTTTCTTTTGGAAATTTTATATTTTTGTATTTGTTTTTAGAGATTTTATGTTTTTGTATTTTTCTTTTCTCAAAAATATTTACAAGTCGATGTTTGATGAAATATCAGCAGATTTAGTTTGCCAGAACCTCAGTCTGCTGGAGTCAAACATCTTTCATACCAATTGTTCTGACAAGATACTGAAACCTATCTTCGGGTAAGGCTTTAGTAAACATATCAGCTAATTGGTATTCAGTTCTGACAAAGTACAATTTAATTATATCGTCTTCAACATTTTCCTTGATAACATGATATCGAGTATGGATGTGCTTGGTACGGGGGTGCTGCATGGGGTTGCATGAGATTGCTATGGCTGACTGAGAGTCGCAATACAACGGTATTTTGTTATAGTTGAAGCCAAAATCCTTAAGTTGTGTCCTCATCCACATTACTTGAGCACAACTTGCAGATAACGCCACGTACTCAGCTTCTACTGATGACATTGCAGTGCAATCCTGCTTCTTTGACATCTAGCTGACTAACTTATCACCTAGGAATTGTATTCCTCTAGAAGTGCTTTTGCGAGTATCAAGACATCCGACATGGTTGGCATCTAAAAAAGCTGTTAGTTCAAAGCCAGAATCCTTCGGATACCAGAGTCTCATGTTAATGGTTCCCTTTAAGTATCAAAAGATCCTTTTAACCTCTTTGAGGTGTTTTTTCAGTCAGTCTTGCTTGATAACGAGCAATATAACATACTGCTTACACTATGTCTGGTCTACTAGATGTCATATACATGAGTGACCTGATATATAGTTTTTTAACACACAATATTATATTAATACACAAAAGTATAGAGAATAATTCCCAAAGTAGCCCTCTAGGAAAATTCTTATACAAATATATATATAATAATAATATACGTATGTTTACCGGGAAGTATGCTTTCCCGGGTCGTTTCCCCAATGACTTGCGAAATTGAAACTACGCCTTAGTTTGGATGATGAT
>BQNB010170343.1:0-13686 GCA_026074375.1 Tanacetum coccineum | reverse complement strand
TACTACATCCTTTCTATGATAACCTAAGGTATTTTGAAGGTTAGGATAAGTATTTTCAAGTGTTGAAGCAAGAAAAGCAAGATTAAGGTTTTTATTAGAAAATTTGGGTTTCAAGAGTGCAAGCTTTGGTTTTATATCTAAACAAGGGTTTAGATACTTTGGTTCATCACACTACATCTCATTAAGGTTATCTATAAACCTTTATGTCCTTACTTTTATCATTTTATGTGTTTATGTGTTCTATTTAGCAATATCACCATTAGGATACTTTTAAACATGTAAAACATATTTTTTGTTGGAACTTATTGAAAATGACTAAGTGTCGTTTCTGCTGTTAGAGATGTTCGCTTCTACTGATAGCATTAAGTCGTTCTTGCTGGCAGTTCAAGTAGCATTCCTGCTGATTATGTTTCTGCTGGTCATGTTCTCGTTTCTGCTGACAGAGATAGAATCTGCTGATTGTTAACATTGCGGGCTGTTTTGATTCGTGCCTTAGATAGTGGGTTTTACATTTATAAAGATAATACACCTCATGACGATTCCAAAATGATAAGAAACTCGAAAATCGGATTAATAGAAAGATACGTAAAAACAAGTTATACGTTAATAACGGGTCGTAAAAGGAATTTTTATAAAACTTTTTTTAAAAATTATTCAAATAGCATAGTTGGCATTTTTAACCAAATTATACATATTTTAGGATTCCAAATGAATAAGAATGTAATTTTAATTAATAAACGAAAACGAGTTATGAATTTCGCGAGTTTACGACAATTAATACTTTTATAAAACTATTTTTATAAAATTTACTGTTCATGACAGAAATAATTATTTTTGTAAACCTCATAAATAAGTAGAACTTTCATTATGAGATCGTAATCGAGAGAATCTAAAAATAGGGCTCTAAGAATAAAATAAAACGTTTACGGGTTTTACGAAATTAAAACTATAAAAAATAACTTTATACCGTATGACAGTAAAAGTACTGTTCATCAGAGGGTCAAAAATATGAAAATGTCAAATTATGATAACTCGTCCTAATACGAAAGCGTGGGCATAAGAAACGTCAAAATCGGACTTAAAACGCGAAAGTTACGCCAGTTTTACTAAAACGGTAATTATAAACGTTTTTACTTATTAAACACAATTTTACCAAAACAATTAGATGGTGATTGAACTATATAGACCTATATGTGGTATTAAGCAAAGTGCTATATTACTAGGGAGTTTCATAATGAGGCCTCTTCGGGGTGGCGTATCGACGAGTTGTTGGATTTACGATTTAAAGTGTCTGGCTCCTCATACGTCACTACTGACTCTATAATTATGATAGCACTGAAGATAGTATGATGAGCTATATGGACTATAAATAATCAAAGTGTTTAGTACTTATACGACCTATATTGGATTAGGTTGCCTTCGGATTCCTTCGTGACACATTTTTCTATTGTGAATACTTGTTGATTACCATTCACTCGAGGTGAGTTCATAGCCCCCTTTTTACTACGTGATTGTTTTACAAAATCTACGGGGTGAATTACATTGCTTGTTTTACTATTGGACACAAGTGTTTTTCTAAGTGTTTTCAAGATGTTTACAAAGTGTATGCTATCCAGATTTTGGCCTGAATTATTATGGCTAAGTTACCTTATTTACCGTGAAAGTCCCTATTTATCATGAACCGTTAATTGCTATTGTAGTAAGCGCGAGTGTTGTGGATAGATCTATCGGGACTGACAATCCCCACCTTACTTGGGTCACTAGTTTGATCGGGTGCATTTAACATTGAGAGGTGTTAGGTTGTTGGCAAGCATCCTATATTCTGATTGGGGGCACAAATCTAGTTAAGGCTTCGGGGTCATGAGCTTAGTGCAATAATAGTTGTTTTGGACATTAATGAATGTGTTTCAGAGTCTACTATTCTATATATTGTGGTCCACCCTTTTTTTTTACCGATAAACCTATAATTTTCACTCAATTTGTATTGATTTTGCATGTAATTTCAGGTCCTGGGTATGAAGATGAAGGGGAGCGTGGCGTTCGTATATCAATGAAGTATGGATTATGTGTTTTATCTAAAGTCTATGAAACTTTTATTATCTTTAAAAACTTAAGTCATCTTTTGGTATTATGAAGCTTTTGTTTAATTAAATATGTACTTGAAATGTTTATGGACTTTTAAAAAACATATGGGACTAATGTATAAACTCTATATTTTGCTATGGCATCGATTTGAAATCTTATCTTAAAACTCCCATTTAAGGGTCGTTTCTCTATCTTGATTGTTGTACTTTGTCGTAGCACCCATTGTTACCATTCCGGCTGCATACATGATCTTTAGGGGTGTACACAAAGAAGGTAAATATGACAGTGATAAAATAACCTAAACTAGTATGCCTTCAAATTAATTAAAAGTAAATACACATCAAAATGGTTTATTTAACAAATATAGAGTAGAGTTTATACAACCATTCACTCTGATTGTGGTTGCAGTATTATCTTAACTGGTCAAACGGGTTATCAAAGGGTAGCTAGTAGCCCTGAAGTGTATTTAATACGTATGTACATGTCGTGAATGGTGATAGTAATTGAATCATGGCTGTATCTGGTTAGTCTAATTGATGAGATTCAATTAATAAAGATCTTAGGATTTGAGAGGCTTTTTATTTTTAACATGTTATGTAAAGTTCTTCCTTAGCATTATAATTGGTTGACTGTTTAATTTTGATTTTTTTAGGCTTTAAACTCATCTGATAAGACAAAGCTAAAGGTCAGGAAGTTGCAGCATCAGAGTTCTCACATTTGAACCACTCGCTCTCTCATCGAACCGTCTTGTTCAAACCATATCAGCAACCAGATATCAGCAAAGCATATCCGCTGGTGAAAACTTCACATTTAAAACGCATCATGTGAAAATAATGGTATCACTCCAACCCAAATGGGAAAGCTTGAGTCCAAACAAGTGGTAGTAAATACCAAATAGCCCTCTTACAGGTGATCTACCACTGTGTTAAAAAAATACCGTATGGCCCTAAATTAAAATTGTACTAGTATTATTACTATATCTTATTTCAACTATTGATATGTTATTTGGTCTGTGTAGATTGATTCTGAAAGGCATCAGCTAACTGATGGATGATAGAGGGCTAATGGCGAATTACGGGGTCATGTGCTTACTTATAAAACTATGATGGCATGCTATAGGAGACTAATGGAGATTGTGACGTTAATGTGCATTTAATTGTACCTCAACAAAACAACGGTTCATTTTGGATTCTATATGGAAGAAAAGAATGAGGAGAGCTACAAGTTCCCATAGATGGTGCAACAGTAAGATTTTTTGCATTAAGCATATAATTCACCTTTTTATATCTATTAAAGGTCTAACACAAACTATTACTAGTATACCACTATGATGAAATAATGGATTTTCTTTCAAGCCATTAAAAAGCTCAAACTACACTCCTGATTGGCATATTATAAAATTCACAGGTCTTTTAATAGTTTGTGGTCACAGGATGTTCGTGGTGATCCAGATTCAGGCATTGGCGGTCTTCAGATTCAGGTATGTATAAGTTTATATTAATAATGGGTTGCAGTTTGGCGGCTTTCAGATTCAGCGCGTGTATTGCAGTCTTCGATTCCAGGCAGGCTTTTACTATGAATGGTATTGCGGGTATATGCTTGGAGGTATTATGTTTAATATTAATAATAACTATTTGTGTATTAATAAATATTGGCCTCAAAGAATTTTATATGTTATGCTGCAGAAATTAGTGCATGCCATAGTGGTTAATACTGTTCGAATTAAGAATGTTAATACTATTTGGTTCTGCACTTTGCATTAAACATGGATACAGTACATGCATTCTTTTATGAGAACCTTTAAGTCACAGCCTTTAAAAATTAGTACTGCTCGCTGCCAATACAACATTAGTACTGATCCTTGAAAATTAGTGTTGTCTTTGTACTGCTCCTTGAAAATTAGTGTTACCTTTGAAAATTAGTACCGTTCGCGGCCAATACAACATTAGTACTGGTAAGGATAATGTTATAGTTAGTGCTGGCACGAACAAAGTTATGCCTGCTGGCTTAGCAACATTAATTGTTGGTAGTATTATGCTTACTACGAGTGATAGAATAGTTAGTTAGTGATAGGGATATGCATGAGATATCCTAGGAAGTGATAAACTTATTTTACATTTAGCTTTTAGCGAGTCTTAGGGAAACAAGTAAGTTAGGTGTCATGGGTATTTAGAAACCTACGGCCTTTGATGAAAGGCAGTAATGGAACTGATCAGAAAACAACTTTTATTATTAATAAGAAAAGATCCCATAGAGGATCATTGTTTTTAGTAATCTTTAACTTGTTGTTTTTATTCCGCGGTAAACAATTTATTTCATTTGTTAGAGTCTCTCTTAGAGTTGCTTGTAATTACATACAGTGCTCTCAAAACCTCAACAGGCGTGAGATCTATCTAGGGATGGGAACTACAAGGTGGTATCAGAGCTTGAAGAGAGCCTTTGTTAAAGAAATTTACTATTTCTTACTCCTAAAAAACTTAAACAATGAATTCCAAAATCCATCCAAACATACCTTTCGCCATTCACCATCAGTATCTTTTCATTCACTCTTTCCCATCAACAACTGAACCTGTGTTCTCTGCGTCAACCTCTGAACCAGTTTTTGAGTCACCAAATCACTCTCAAACCTCACAAACCACCTAGTCTCAGCAACTCCAACAATATCACACAACCACTGTCTCAAATAATAATGCCAAATTTCCTTACTTAAAGAAGAAGAATATGAGACGTGGGCCATTAAAGATAGGTATTGGATCATGAACAGTGATCAAACTTGTGGAACATTGTCTAAATGGAAATAGCAGGAAAAAGACTGAAGAGATCCAAAGGAAATATTATGATTCTTCACTGTTTTGTTGAAGAAACATGCTGTTCAAAGAGAGACAAACCAAGAAACTATATGATTCAGTCTCATTCCTGAGGATCATATGGTGGATTTTCCACACATCTTGATGATGCAGGGATATCTGGTTGGCTGTCAAAGCCAGATTTGGTGTAATGATTGATTCTATTAAAATAAGGAAGTCAATGCTAAAGTAGGAGTTTTAGATTTAGGGTATCTGATCAGAGAGTTGAATAAGGGCTATGAAGTTTCAGAAGTTATTGATCAACTCATCAGATGGCAAGCTAAGCCAGACAATGAAGATTGTAACATGAAAGTTTCTCAGAGCACTCCCACCTTTTGGTCACAGGTGGCCTTCAACTCTTAAAACAAACTGGTGGTCTTGATTTCTCAAGCTTTGATGATCTATACAACAAGCTTAGGACTCTTGAAATTAAATGTGAAGGGTGGCTCAAGTTATGATTTCAAGAGGTACTTCTGCTCCTACCCATTCAGCCTTTATTAGTACTGCTAGCACTAATTCAAAGATGTTATATTCTGATCAATCACATTCAACCACTTTTACTTCTGCTTCATCAAGTCCTGCTGCTTCTAGCAATGTGATTGAAAATGTTCTCCATTCCTTTGTTGCGGAAAGGAATCCACACAGCAGATCATTATGAAGATTTTAATCAGGATGAGAAATTAGATTTGGAGGAATTATAGTCATCAAATGGAAAATGGTAATGCTCTCTGTTAGGATTAACATATTTGAAAGAAAGGTAGGAGAAAGAAAAAATGACGAGTTTAAGAACAAGGTGCTGCAAGGTTTGACAAGAAGTAGGTCAATGCTATAAATGCTCAAAGTTGGTCACATTTGCTAGGAATGTACAGGAAACAGTTAGATTCATAAAGCAAGGTATCTTCATTCAACTTAGGAGTGGATAGTCAGAAGAAACAAAGGCTTGTTGTATGTTGAGTTTCAATGTTAAACTGGACTCAGACCATAAGGTAAATTGATGTGGAGAATGGGTTGCTCAAAGTATATGGGATGATTGCTGGAGCTGAAAGATGATGCTGCTAGGTTGTACTGGTGATGCTACTGGTGATGTTGCTGATGATGTTTCTAATGCTGCTGCTGAATTTGCCCTTATGGGTATCTCTTCTCAGGTACAAACTTGTCCTTTTGGCTGTGAAACATCTATATGCTGAACTTAAAAAGGAATTTGACAATGTAGAAGTTTAATACAAAGAGTGTATATATCTAGGTTCAAGCATATAAAGAAGTTACATACAAACTTTAGAACAACATAAGGGATGGTACCAAAGTAATCAGCTAGCTTTAGAGAATGAATTAGAATTTTAACTGCTAATTAGAAAACCACAACTAACATGTTAAAACTATACTGAGAAATGAATGACAAGGTAACTTGAAAAACTGATATGTTAAGGTTAAAACTTGAGGGAGTCTAAGGCAAGGGGTTTTTGGGGGGGGTGGGGGGGGGGGGGGGGGGGGGGGGGGAACAAATGGAAGGACTCTTCTAAAAACCTGGACAACTGATCCATAAACTCCATGTCTTCAAGATCAAAATATGGTTTAGGATTTGGAGAATCTTTTGGATTAGATAGGTGTTTGATCTCTTGCTCCTAGCATCTTTGGACACACACTTGAGGATGTTGTAGAGCACAAACCACACACCCCATCCCCTCAAAAACCTCTCCTATGACGTTTCTCAAAGCTGTTGGAAGCATGTTGTTCCTCCTCCTATAACAGGAACATATGCCTCCTTCCCAACATGCCTGACCTTGATGATACATAGGTTACCTATGGTTCAAAGTCTAATAATATTTTGAAACTAAACTCTGTATATAATAACCTTTGTCTTTGTGGATCACAGTGACAAGTCCTAGACTCAGAGACACTGGCTTTTCATCCTGTTGTTTCAAGGTAAGTCCTCAAGCTCAAGACCAATGAACACTTTTCCTTACCCTAGTTAAGTTGATTTCAAGACAGTTTCAGAGACTGCTGACCAACATAAGTTCCACCAATGATGTTCTAGTTTTTCTTTTTAAGGAGAATGTAAAACCTCTAGGAATTTATGTAATAAGGTGGAATAAATAGTAGGAGTCTTTGTAACAGAAAGTCTTTTTGGTTCTAAGATATGTTTTGTTTGTAGTGTATAATTTCATTTGGATTAAGATTGTGATTTTTATGAGAAACGTTGTGAATTGCATAATTAAACCTATGTGGAATAATGTTGCAATATTCCTCTCATTTGTACCAAGAAGCATCTGTTCCTGATGTAGTAGGGAATAGACTAACATCTCGTTATTGTTGGGTAAAAATTTTTGATAGTTGGAAAAATCATGCCTGCTCGACCTATGGACCAGACCAACACAGCCATTATTTTTCAACACTTTAGTAGCCTAGAAAAAAAAAAAAAAAAAAAAACATATTACTAACCAAATGTATATGATGAGGGAAGATATGGAAACTGCTGTAAAGCCCTCAGGAGGTTGTCTTGGAGAATTCAAAGCGCCAAATATGCAATGGGATCAAGAAAAATGGTTGGTGTAGATCTCATCAATCTACATGGTTTACTTCCTACTGATCCACAAGGCAGGCTCAAGTCAGTCATGACTTGAGTCTCCCATGTATACTAATGTGTGTTGTATTTGTATTATAGGACAATCTCTCATAGAAATAATGATTTAGGAATTGTAGATAGTGGTTGGGTTCAAGACAAGCATGACAGGTAATAAGGAGAAATGGATGGACTTTTGGAAGCATTCAGGTGGTACTGTACTTTGGAGGTGGAGGATGGCAAATCACTGGAAAAGGCACTATAGGACTCCAGATTGAACTTTGAGAATGTTTTATTATGTGGAAGAGCTTAAAAACTTTAACTTGTTCTCTGTATCACAAATTTGTGATAACAAGAACAAAGTCCTTTTCACGGATAAGGTGTCCTTGTTCTCTTAGGGAGTTCCAAACTACCTGAGAATAGTCAGGTGGTTCTCCGGTTCAAGATAAGAAACAATCTCTACTGCTTCAATTTGGTCTGACATCCAACATGCAAAGGAGATGTCACTATTTGCTGGCAAAAGTATCCTTTGGCGAGTCTTCCAAATGGCATGAAGGATGGTTATGTGAACTTCAAAAACATGAACATGTGGCAAAGCATGGTTTAGTCAATGGGTACCCTCCAAACTCTTCACAAATGGCACAACTGTGTTGCCTGAAACAAAAGAAAGAACAGCAAGGATTTTCATTACAAGGCTATCACTGCTGGGAGCACCATTTTGCTCCTCTCTAGTTACTTCACATGGTCTTTTTGGTCCTACTTCCATCAGAAGCATTGATCACAAGTACTACTCCTTGGTGGTTACAGATGACTTAGTAGGTTTACTTGGGTTTTTCTTTTTGGGGACTAAGGATGAAAAACATATGGTTTTCTTAAGGACTTTATTAATTTTATTGAAAAACCAGTTAACTAAAAGGTTAAGCTATAAGGTGTGACAATGGGACCATAGTTTTAAAAATTCTTAAATAATTGAACTCAGGTGGTCAAAGGAATTAAAGGGATTATAGTAATGCAAGAACCACACAACAAAATGGGGTTGCTGAAAGAAAGAATAGAACCCTTATAGAAGCAGCAAGAACTATGCTTGTTGACTCTAAGCTTCCTACCATGTTTTGGACAAGATAGCAGTTAGTAATTGCTTGTTTATGTTTTGTACAGGGTTCTTGTGGACTAAACCCCATAACAAGACACCTTTTGAACCAGTGTCTTGTTCATTAGATTTAGGGAAATTGGTCAAACAGTTATAGTTGAGACATTTGGGCATTTAATTCTAAAACGGGTCACCTATTTAAAGGGATAATTTACTTTTACTCTCATTTTATAGTTGCTTTTAGATCAAACCCTTACTTTTTAACAGCCCTTTTACTACTCCACTCCTCTTTGCAATACTCAATTTCCTCTGCACAATGACCAGTGTTACCTTACCCCTTGCAATCATACACCAGCACTAACACTCAACCACATTCTTTGTAATCATCAAATCAATGGCCGCACTTAAGTATCGTGATGAGCACAACAAGGTGGGTTTCTTGGAGAAACCAAAAGGCAGTGCCGATTATCACCAAGTTCTTGACTTTTTGCGGGGTTCGCACATAAGGTATGCTATTACCCATGACCCCATCATCTATGACTCGTTGGTCAAACAGTTCTGGTCCACGGCCTCTCTCAAAGCTTCTGAGGAAGGCCCTCCAGCTATACTGGCCACCATTGATAGGACTCCCTATACTATCACTGAATCATTAGTTAGGAGCCAACTTCAATTAGATGATGATGGTGGTGTTGAGGACTTGCCTATAGCTGACATATACTTAGGTATGGACAATCTTGGATACCCCACGAGGCAAGCTGACCTTCCATAAAAACAAATTACTCCACCTAATTGGAGGTTTCTTAGTTCAAACTATCTTGCTTTGTATCAGTACCAAATTAGGTATCTGGTCAATTTGGAACGCAAGTGGCTATTACTCTTATTGTTTGACTGAGGGGAGGAGGTATAATTGGTCAAGCTATATTTTCAAAGGGATGGTTAACAACATCAACAATCCATAAAAGTATTTTGATGGTTCTATAGGTATTCTTCAAATGATTTTGGAAATTGGAACCTAGCGTACCAAAACAATATCATGCTTTAAATCTGACCAAGCAAAAATGTTTGCTTAATATGAGGTTAAATTTTCAAGGGGACCACATGCCACTTTTGGGTACAATGCTTCCCCCTGCTCAAGCTGCTATTGCAGGTGAAAGTTTAGGGGAAGCTGCACCATCTAACCCTCAGACTGTCCCTGCAACCATCACTAAACCTGATCACTCTCATGATCATGAATCCACACCACCCAAACCAACCACTACTACTTCTGGTGCTCTAGTGAATGAGCAGGATCCCTCTTCAGACCCCAACATTGCATCGTCTTCAAGACCTCTTGAGTCTACTCCTGACCAATTCACTTCCACAAATGTAGAAGATGAAACAATGGTAGGTTCTTTTCAAACCTCACCTCCTAGGTCCACTCAAGCTCCACCTGAAGGTACAACCTCAGGAGGTGCTAAGGACCTTTATAAACTAACAGCTTTGTCTTCTCTAGTATCCACTCTTGTGCAAAAAGTGAATACTCAAGAATCTAAACTTAACGCACACAAGCTGCTATTCAAGGAGGTAGTAGGAAAGCTGGTTAAGAAGGTGAAATTATGGGAGGATAAACTCAAAGGTAGAAAAAGAAACTTTATGATGACTGGTTCTGACAAGGAAGAGGATGCTGAGCAAGATGTGGATCCTCTTATCAAGCTGGCTAAGGTAGCTGCTATAGCTGCTGCTGATTCAACTGTTCCTACTGGTGGTTCTCATAAAGATGCTATTCCACCTAGTTCCTATATTCCTTCTGATGAGTTTGCTAATGGTTCTGATGTTCCTGCTGGTGCTACTACTGGTCCTTCTGCTGATCCTTCCAACAAGGGTAAATCTCCTTTGTTGGAAGAAGACCCTCCAGTCAAAGAAAGAACATTTAGGCAAAAAAAGGAAGACAGGTTAGGTGCAGAAGCTACTCGGAGAATGTATGAAGAAGAGCAGGCTGAGTTGGAAATAGAAAGAGAAGAGATGCAGAGGAAACGACAACAAGATGTGCTGAATTCAGCAAAATACTATACAGATTCTTATTGGAATGACATAATGAGTCAAGTCCATGCCAATCAAGGACTTACTGCTGATCTTTTAGGTCCTGATGTCAATGAAGATAACTTTGCTGCAAGAATGGTAGCTCTAATTGCTAAGAGAAGAAGCGAGTTTGCTGCATAGAGGTTTAAGGACAAGTTGAATAAGCCGATGACCTATGCACAACAGAAGGCTTATATGAGAACTTTTGTGAAGAATCAAAGCTCCACCATTTATACTATAGGATGGACCATGAAGCATGTGAAGTCATTTTCTGATGATCAACTCAAAACTGATTTTGACAAAATCAGAGCAGCTGTTGCAGAATTGAAATCTCTAAACATCAAGAGGTTTCTTAAAAGACCTGGTGCAGATTTGGAGCAAGCTAGTTCAAAGAAATCCAAATCAACTGAAGCTACAAAGTCTGATGTTCTTGCTGATTCACCACAACCATCTGTGGAAGTCCCTTCTTAGAAAGCTACAACAGAGGATGTTGAAGTTTCTTCTAACACTGCTTCTACAACACAACACTCTGCTTCATCACCCAAGAAGGTTGGTACCAGGAGGAAGCAATTTGGTCGAAAAGGTGTTCATCCTTCTCACTCTACCATTCCTATTGAAGACGAAGATCCTGAAGCTGAATACAAAATGTGCATTAAGTATGCTTCTAATGCAGATTCTGCTCCTGATGATGATACACCCGTTAATTTGCATGCTGTTGTTGACTGGGAATTATTGCCTACGGGGTTAGGCTGGGTCAATGTCATCTACAGGAAAGACAACTCTCGCAAGTTCTTCTCCAGACTTCGGGAAATCCTTCACTTGGTTACTAGAACAGACTTGATGATCATCTATGGCCGTGTGATGACATTTTATCAAGATAAGAAAGCTACAGGAGTTGGTCTTGTACTTTGGGGAGATCTTAAGGTTTTGATAGTTTCACCTGAAGTGAATGATGGTAGTGATGTTTGGAAGAACCAACACACGTGGGTTATTCAAAGCTGGAAGCTATATTCTTATACTGGTATTCATGTGTTGGAGACGGTTAGTGGACTAGTGGTACATATGTTTGTCGACAAGAAGTATCCTCTCTCTGTCAATCTTATCGAAAGAATGCTTGATCATCAGCTGGAAATTTGTCGCGACACCGTGGGTAATGAACTTACCACTGCGGTTCAGTTGATTGCCTTTCTCAAGAAACAAATTTCTAATTCAAGGCGTCCTAAGGTTCATGACTGGTATTGTTAAGTTTGTTATATATCTCTTATTATTATTTATTTATTTATTTATTTTATTTTTTTGCTGTTTTCTTTTATATTTTGTGCAGCTTGTTGTAAATGGTTTTTGTCTCTTGGAAATCTTGGTTTTTGGAATATCAAGTTTTGCTTCTGGAAACAGTTTTTGGCATGCTGCTTGGTTTTATTGCAGTGTATTTTGTACAAACAGAGCCATTTTAAGGGGAGTGGTGTTGTGTTAACACCGCATTAACATAATTGGTGTTCAACTAACATGTATCAAAGACAAGAAAAGTGTTGATTCACTATGAGGGTATCAGCTTTGGTGTGACTTTCATAATCCGTGATGGTTGCCAGGTTACCAAAACTGGATGGGTTTCTCTTGCCATTTCTTGGATTGAAAGTGGACACCTTCACATTTTTGGTTGCACTTGTTACCTAACCAGAGATGGTGAAAATTTGGATAAGATGAAAGAAAAAGGGGATCCGTACATTTTGGTGGGATACTTAACTTAGCCAAAGGGATATCGTGTCTACAACAAGAGAACAAGATTAATAGTTGAATCCATACATCTTATATTTGATGAGATCAAAGAGATGTTTGAGACGTCTGTTGCTAATGACACTTCAGGCCTCGTTCCACAATGACAAAAGGAGTCAGATTATGACAACTCTGACCCTGTCCCACAACTACAAAATGTTTCTCCTTCAGCAAATACATCAGTTCCATCACAACAAGAGTTGGAACTTCTTTTTGGTCCTCTATACGATGAATTTTTCAATACGGGTACTTCAAGTGTCAACAAGTCTTCTTCTCCCGCCAACAATTCTGCTCAACAAGACACAACACCCACAATGAATATTTACTCTTCAACAAAACCATCAACTCCAACTAATGTTAATGCTAAGGAAAACAACGATAATCAAGTAGAAGATGCACAAGTTCAACAAGATGAATTTACCAATCCTTTCTATACACTGGTACAAGACGTTGTTGAGTCTTCCTCACACAATATTGGTAATTCAAATTTGCATACCTTCAATCAACCACAATGTTAGGAATTTTGTAATAGATAGTTACTACTAGTAGGTATGTAGTTCCTACTGGTAGAGTAAAAGTTTCTGCTAGTAGGTATGTAGTTCCTACTGGTAGAGTAAAAGTTCCTGCTGGTAGGTATGTAGTTCCTACTGGTAAGGATAATGTTATAGTTAGTACTGGCAGGACAAAAGTTATTCCTATTGGTAGAACAATATTAGTCCTGGTAGTATTATGCTTACTCCGGGTTGATAGTAAAGTTAGTTAGTGATAGGGATATGCATGAGATATCCTAGGAAGTGATAACACTTATCACTTTAGCTTTTAGCGAGTCTTAGGGAAACAAAGAGTTAGGGTTTCATGGGTATTTAAGAAACCTACGGCCTGGGATGAAGGCACTGATTGGATTCATTAGAAAAACACTTTTGTTATTAATAGAAAAGATCCATAGAGAATCATTGTTTTTTTTGGTAATTCTTTAACTCTGTTGTTTGTATTCTGCGTAAACAATAGTTTCATTTGTTAGAGTCTCTCTTAAAGTTGCTTGTGATTACATAAGTGCTCTACAACCTTAACAGGGGTAAAGATCTATCTAGGGCTGGACCTACAACTCGCAAGTGACTAATGGTTCATGATTAATAAATATTGGCAGTGGAAGGTACTTAGGCAATAATATATCTAGATAGCATAAAGTTGTAAAAACACTTGCATTCATGGTTTAAGCATGTATCCCCCTCGCGGGTTTATAAAGTATTCAAAAGATTTAAAATGTGAGGCTA
>BQNB010170339.1:0-12695 GCA_026074375.1 Tanacetum coccineum | reverse complement strand
CATTTTATACACATATTTTTATAAACACATTTTTATAAACACATTTGTATACACATTTTTATACACGTTTTTATACACACGTTTTTATACACAAGTTTTTATACACACATATTTTGTCACACATTTTATACACGTTTTTATACACACGTTAATATACGCACATTTTTATACACGTTTTTATACGCACAATTTTATACACATTTTTATGCACACGTTTATATACGCACATTTGTATACACGTTTTTATACGCACATTTTTATACACTTTTTTATGCACACGTTTATATACGCACATTTTTATACATGTTTTTATACGCACATTTTTATACACGTTTTTATACGCACATTTTTAGACACACATGTATAAAATATGTGTATAAAAACTATGAAATATCATATTCGAATGCCCAATTGAATTATGTGCTTGGAACGATGAGCTAGTACTTTAATTATAAGCCATGAGCAACGCAACTAATGACGATGGTTGAAATTTTAAAACATGAGGTTAAAAAAAGGAAATCTAACTCTTGAACAATTGATGGGCTGATTTATGAAACCTTGTAGCAATGAAGCCTCAAGCAAAAGGAGATGATAAACTTATATAAGCCCCAATTCTCAAATATAAGAACCTGAAAATTATTGCGCGTTACAAACTACTAAGCCTAAATGGGCATGAGTTTCATAGAACCGAAACAAAACACGCAAACCCCAACCATAAAAACAAGTGTATTTGCCTATTTGCATATTCACAACCGTGAACAAGACAACAATTGTGGTTTCATCCACAGATACATTCTCCTTACTAGCATCTTTCTTACTTCTTCTCTGTTTCATGTACACTACCTACTTACATTCCAGATTTCAATCATCATCAAACACTCCTCTCACTGCATCCTATCAAACTTCACTTATCATTCATTCATACAATCTTGGATGTTTCCTCTTGATGTTGTACAGTAACTCTTTTCTACCCAGTGCCATTCTTAGAATAAGCTCTTCTTTAGCTCCATTCCTTCTTCCAAAACCCTTCTTGCTACAACTCATAACAATTGTGTTTTGTAAGCTAACTCTTAATCTAAACGGGACAAACACTTTACTTACAAGTAATAATATCATTCAAGAAACTATAAACACACACTAATAGAACTAACACTCATTCAAGAGCACACTATTACATGCGATTACCAGCATTTAAGAGCAATTAACGTATATCCAAATCAATACCTTTTTTAAACGCTATTTGTATTAAACATCAAAAAAGCAACTGTGTTACATTCTCCTACAAGAGTCACATTGGTCTTAAACTCATCATTTCAGGAGATCCAATCTGGAGAGATGAATTTTCTCGATATCGACTTCCTATTGACAACATGATCCACGCCAAGCCACAAGCCAAAAGGCAATTTGAATAGGATGTCAACACAAATACAGCCAGCTCAATTCCAATCACGAGAGGTCAAAAGATGCTCTTTATTATCTACTGGACTACCATCTCACGGGTTTCAAGAGCACGTAACTTCCCGTTTTGAGTGTGAAAGCGGATGGCGTTCAACCGTGTACTCCCAACCAAAGTTTTTGGCTCGGTAATGTAACTCTTAATGTGACCAACGTAGTATCTCTAAAATGAGAGGTAAATCTGATGAGAGGTACTTCTTCTTCTATTTGACCCAAGAAATGTGGGCTCGTGGACTACTAAATGTAACATACTCGTATGCTCACAAGTGCACTTCATCATGGGGGGGGGGTTATTCCCCCCAAGGAAACGATTAGAAAAATCTTCCTTTCAGAATGGATCCGAAATGAATTTGACCCCAAACAGAACTTGTTTAGAATGTAGCATTTTTATGATGTTTTAACACAAATAAGCCGTTTCAAAAAAAAGAATGTATTGGCTTTGAATACTGTTACATCTGCTCTTAAATCTAATCAAACATTGTGCTTCATTTGTTAGTGCTATTACTAGTGTTTTATTTCTTGATAATTATTATCGTTGTTCATTTACTGTTGCTTTACAACATATTGTTATATGGAAAACTCAGCTAAGAAGATACAATGTGTTTTTTTCCATCATAGCCACCACTTTCAATGTGCAATCATACAATGGGCAATAACAAAAAACCCTTAAACAAGGATACCATCACCACCATCTCCTTTTAAATAGTTGGGTCAATCGAGTTACTAGGCCGATACCAAGAAACTGTTGAGCACGTATAACCTTCACACTTCAAAAAGGAAGTTGTGCTCCCCCTGGAAACCCAAGACGCTTGTACTAGAATAATAAAAGCATCTTTTGAACCTCGATCTTCGATTGCATCGAAGTCTGCTTTTGTTTGACATCCACTATGCAATAGCGCGCCTCTATTTGCTTGAATGCTCCATGGTCTTGCGGCATGGCATCACTTGTCTAACGGAACGATTGAAAAATCTCCTCAAGATTGGATCCTGAATGATTTTTACCAAACGAAACTTTGCGTAAGCCAACACAAAATTAAACGTTAATTCCATTCCCAAATCATATATCCAAACAGATACTTTCTTGCAACAAATCAAGGTAGTAGTCTCATCTATTTTGTTTATAAGCCAGAAAACACCTATGAGGCTAGTATTCATATCTATGCTGATATTTTCATACTCAACGCAATGCAAGTCACTAATTTAATTCATGTATGAACGAATAACTTACTGGCAATCGCATCTTCAGTTCTATTGTACCATCTACGTTATCATTTGTGATGTATACTATGCACTATAGCCACTTTACTATAAAAATAAAACTATGAAATTTAAATTTTTCAAGTGAAAAAGAAGCGACCACAACAGCTCAAACTAATCCATTTTCAAAATCTTTGAGACAATCTGATACTCGTCACGATAAATGCTCTCGCGTGATGCCATTGCTTAGTACTATAACAACTAACGAGGTTTTGGTTTGCGTTTGTTTACTGTTGTTACTCCCTAACCGTCCCAAAAATTATCAGGCACCATCCATTCTAGCCGACAAATAAACAACTCAGATTAAGAAAAGTGCCTTTCATTACTTTACTTACAAAGCTTATTTCTTAAGTCATCTTTACTTTATGTAGAGCCATAAACTACAGTTTCTTACAAGCCCTCAGAGCTATTTTAATTACACAAGTCTCTTTAAAATTTGTAATAATAATTTCAATCAAGAGTAATATAATAAACTTGATCAAACTGCCCTATCTATTTATTTAGTAATGGACAATCCTCAATTAAGGGACATGCCCAATAAAAGAACCGGGTTACAATAAAAATGGGACGGAGGGAGTTTTTATTTATTAAATTTCCAACATAAAAAACCATAGGTCCTCTCATTTAATGAGGGCGTAAATTGCATAAGTTCATCCCTAAAGTTTCAGGTTCCAATATGTGCATGTTTTCAGACACAAGCAATGTTATGGGAACGACAAGTGCAAAGGATCTGAACTCTTTCGACTTCTTGTTGGGTAAAACCTTTGGCTAGCAAGTATCGACCATATTTTGTATGCATGGATGTTAACATTTTGCGGAGAAACCTTTTGTGAAAATAAGGCATCCCCATAGATAGACGCATACTTGCCCAAAAGGTTTTCCCCACAGTGAACATCTAATATCATCTTGCACTTTCGTAACATATCAATAGATGACGATGAACATAGACAGTTTGCCAAACTTTAACGACTATATATATGCACATTTCACTCTATACATCAGATGGAGGTCCGTTTATACTTACACTTTTGGCTAAATAAATACTCCCTTACTAGTCTACTCTATTACATATATCCTTCAGCCAACTCTTACATTAATGTAACACAACCCTCCTCGACTAATCCCCACACATATATTGGTTCTTTTAGGAACAAAAGAAAAAGTCACACAAATTACCATGCTCATCAGTTTATCCACCTAATAATAAACAAATGACAACACCTTGGCGTATGGTCTCTTCTTATTGAGTAACCTATGAGTAGCTATAAAAGCTCTAACTCAACTAACTAAAAGACTGGTCATAACATGAAGTACAAACACAACACAAATGCAATGTACCACTACTGTAAAGACTTGCTAACATCAAAATGTTAATATGGAGAACGCAATCATGATTTGTGAGCACTCACGTTTAGTTGCGTGAAATGTGCTTACACTATATAATAAATATGTTTGATCATCAAACACACAATAGATGTTTATATTATCTCAACGTTCATCATACTTAGACTCTTCAGTCAACAATAATCAATGTACTATCATGCCATTCTATAGCACATGTAATAGTTGAAAGCAGTCGGTTATAGACTGTCTGAGGCCGTTGAAACTATGTCTGCAAAAATATTGACTGATACGTTCAACCTAATCATCACTAGCCTATCATAAGAAACCGCCCCCCAAATATCAGCATTGGGGCACAAAACAGCGAAGTTGCAGCTTAACCATTATGGGATGTACCGAATTAATTCCATCATATGTGTTCAAACTAACTGAATTTTTGTGATGAACAAATGAAGCTATTCAAGCACATATAACTGTAAGTACATTCATATCTATCATAAATCTAATTGTTCTTCTTTTTATGTGGACAGCAGTCTGCATCAGATTATTGATCAACTCATAGTGCCGCTACAGCTAAAAAAATCATCATTATTAAAAGACATGTACTGATACTTAAATTATAGTTAGCAAGAGCATTACCGATTCAGCTATTTTATACGGGTATACTATTAAAAACGTAAGAAATCTGAGAACTTTATCAGTCCTTAGGTATATAGCAAGTGGAGGTCATAAGCTTGCCTGGATTCCTCAACAGACAATAAATCTACCCACCCGGGCCGCATAAGCACTCATTTGAACAATGAGACATGACCATAACAACTGATTAATAAAACAAGAAAAACAACTACAATAAACATAGACTACACGCGAAGTGATAGTTAGTCTAATAATACGGTATTCTGTTTCACAAGATAGTATTCCTCTTCTTTACGATATAGTAAATATAATAACAAAAGACATTAACTTTTATATATTGTAGACTTTGAATATGGCCTGTAAGGATTAACACTGTGGCCAATTTACAGAGCTGAAGTAACTTGGTAACTGATAGAGTTGCACAGTTCATAGATGTGCCTAATTATGCGTCTATCACTCCATACATACAGTCATTTGTAATACTACATACGCTCAGATGATATAGGAATTTCACATCATAACTATGCATAGTGAGCAGTCTCCACATTATTTAAGTCACCCATATACATCATTTTATCCATAGCAGATGATATAGGAATTTCAATCATTTTAGTAGCAGCAACATTTATTAGTGGTTCAGATTGTTTCAAAGCTTCATCAGCTAGTCAGGATGTTGGGATGAAAGGGGTGAGGATGTTGAACTCCCATCACCAGAGCTTGCAAAGTGCATAACCTTGATAACAGGTTAAGGTGGCTGGATATATCAGTGGACATTGGCTGTTAGGAGGTCAAGGGAGAAGAAAGTGAGGTATTTGGTGGGTGAAAAAGATGGAGACAATTAAATGGAGAAGGAAAAGTAAAGATATTTGGTGGGTGGCAAAAATTGAAAGAATTAAGTGAGAATATATAGGAGAATCAACGAAATAGTTTAGGGTCAAAACACAAATTAGTACTCTAACTTGGTTGTTAGAAAGTGACTTAAAGTTTAGGAATTATTCATAAATTTTGTTTCGGATAAATGTTATTTTTTCGTATTTTATATAATTTGAGTAGGTTTACTATTTGATTGTTTTATGTCATTAATTTGTTGCTTATAAGAGGACTCATGTCACCTCAACGCTAACTCAACTTTCTTTCTTTAAAACCAATTACATGACCAAATGAACGTAATAAGTCGATCACAGTCTACACAAAAAACATATCTCACTTAAACATAAATATACCTCACAAAAACAATTAAATAACACACACTCACACAAAAAAGGATATGAGGACTCGATCTAGTATGCAACCAAGTTGGTGTTGTTTTCCATGGGGGACGCGTTTGAGTGTGCTACTCATAAGGGGGGCTCGTTCTGGGTGGCAACCAACCACAAGGTTAGCCCATGGTTAGACGCGTCCTCCCCTAGTACACCCCCTTCACCAACACCTCGACTAGCGGAAAAAAAGTAGTCGGACCGATTCGTGTGAAAGAAGCAAATATAATATCTAGTGTTTTTTTATCTCTAATGTTTTTAGTTATGAAAGAAAGTTTAATTTAATTTTTAAGTAAATTTGTTACGAAAATGAGTTTAGTTATAACCATTACACATGTTTGATGGTGTTTAAATTGTAATGTAGCATTGTCGCGGATGCGATCTTTTTCCCATTAATAACCATAACAACTACTAATAGCTTTAAGTTTTCTTAAAAATTATATTGTGAAAATTAAATACTCCGTATTTATATTTATATGCAACGAGGCGTGCCGACCCATGCGTTGCACCGGGCTTGGTGTTTGGGAAAAATTTGATTGTTACTTATGTGAAGCATTGTATAAATCCATATAACTTTGAACAAAGTAATTGGTTGAAACCTTGATTACTTTGAACTATATTAGCATATTAACATAAAAACGCTTTGCTTACCATAGCCTAAATCCTCATCTTTTATAACTCATAGTTCTCTCATCTTATGTGAATCATTGTTATATTCCTTGATAAGTATACATTGCACTTTGAATGGATTTTTATATGATCAAAAAAATGTACAATTCTTGCAAGTGTCCTGGCTATTAATACTCATAAGCTCATTGCTAAGGTTGTAAAAGTTGTACACAATGAAAATATAGCATAACAATAATACACCTTCACAATATTGAAAATCAAAATTTCACGTTAAGATTCTAGGAGAAGTGATCTACTGATCAATGTACAAAAGTTGATCATTATTCCTACTTTACTCCTTAATGTAACTAACTTGGACAATGTTTCTTGAGCAGCTAAAGTTTGAGAATGGTTATGCCAAAGAATCACTGTCCTAATACTAATACATGTTTTGCATACCTCTTCGCCATAATCAAAATAACCACTTGTCAACAATAGTTTCGCTCTAGTCTCTAACAATGTCGCGTTTAGCATCGTCACATCTTTCCATACATACTCATTGATCCCCTGGCCCTTTTTCAAGTTTGCAATAGTATGTTTCTTCTTCTTAAGCCAGACACGTTTCACTTATAGATGTAGTAAATGTATTTTATATACATGAGGAGAAAATCCCTAATAGTTTGGAGATTTTGTATAGATAAAATTAACGCCACAAACTGTCTCGAAGCACGACTTTGATCTTCAGTGCATCAAGCTGCTTTCTTGGACCTATGCCACTCAACACCAAAAGTTGTGGACTTCCAAGTGCACCAACAGATAGTATGATTTCATCCTTTTGTTCATCCTTAAGACATGCAATGTGTGTATTCAATAATGAATCCTCAAACGCTACTCCATAAGCCAATGGGCCTGATCTTCCTGTACAAAAAATTCACTATTCAGTCATGTATCAGGGGTTGCACCTCTGTCGAAAAGAGCAAGAATAAATCTGTTGTTTAAGTAAAATGGCCTTAATTTTCCAAAATGTTTAAATCGGCTGGAACCTGACTCCATGCACCCCTTTTGGGTGCCGACTGACCCTTCCCAAGGACCTATCCCCTGGTCAATGTATATTTGCACTTTGGTTTTAGGCTTGCAGATACTCTTAAGATGCTCATATGCTGACTTTAAAACACTATAATTAGATAATGACTTCTTTAAACACAATGCCAAACACCATATGGTTCAGATTGCGGTCACATGTCTGCTTGCTTTGGCTATTCTTTAAAAACTTACCCTTAAACCGAAGGTATGTAAAAACAGCAGTATAGGTTATAATAACTTTCGGCTGTGTGTGTGAAGAAAAAAGGGAATCTTGCAGATGCATTTTTGCAGCAGAATATACTATACGCGTTATTGTATTAGCTTAAATCCAAAACACAATGGCTATATGGAATTATAATCACTTCAATCCTGTTCATTTCATCAGTATTCATTCTGTTTAGCTTGTACCTGCGTTATCCAGTAAAAATGCGTTATTCTTGTTTTCTTCTAGGGGTTTTTAGATAGATAGGTTACCAAACTATCAACTTTTGTTCGCCTAAGTTACTAAACTTTTTTTTGTTCATTTGGGTTACTGGACTATCAAAACCGGTTAAATTTGGTATCGAACTATCGGTGACCGAATGCTAGTGTTAATTCCCGGTTACATTGCCAGTGTGACATTTGACTTTTGATACAAATAAGTTACTGAACTTTGCGAATTTATTCACCTATGTTACTAAACTTTGCTAATTTTTACACACGTTTTTATGCACATTTTTATCTACACATTTTTATAAACACGTTTTCATACACACATATTTTATATACACATTTTTATACACGGTTTTATACATATCTTTTTATTCACACATTTTTATACACACGTTTTTATACACACATTCTTGTACACATTTTTTTACACAGTTTTATACACAGTTTTTGTAAGAGAAGCATTGCAAAAATGTATATATAAAATTGTGTGTATAAAAAGTATATATAAAATAGTTTGCATAAAAAGTATATATAAAATTGTGTGTATAAAAATATATAAAATTGTGTGTATAAAAATATATAAAATTGTGTGCATAAAAAATATAAAAATGTATAAAAATATATATAAAATTGTGTGTATAAAAACGTGTAAAATTCTTCAGCTACATTATACAAAAATACTTGCATATATATCTACATTGATCCAAACGTCGCATTAGTTTGGTCATGGAACCTGTAAGAGCATCTAAAAGATTTAGAGTCAAGTCCCACCTCAGGCCGCGAGATCATAGTTAGCCATCATGATTGGGCTCACTGTGTACATTTCATAACCATCACCAAACCTAAATGACTGTGGTGTTGATTACATACCGTTCTGATTCAAGGTAGAGACCAACATCGGGTTTTAAACAACCTTAATTCCACCTGCTGCTGGGTTCATAGGCTGAGAAAACACTCTAGCATATCCAAACAGGGTGTTTGGATATGCATTTTAAAAATGGCTTATATTAAAGGGAAAAAACAGGTTTTGTTTGAATATTATTCAAGAATAACAAAGCCGTATTTGTTACCTGCTCTTTCTGCATCGCATATGTTGTTCCCATCTTTCCCTGGCCTCTTTCCTTTTCCACTCTTTTTCGAACTATCAGACAATGTCACACAATTAAATCGCTTACAGATTTCAACAAAATTATATAGTTGAAATAACTTCTTGAAAAAAATCAACACATAACCAAATCAATTTAGATGATCGAGATATTTAGTGATTTCAATTCAATTCAGAAAATCATAACCTTCTTCTTCCCCTTCCTCCACTTTCACCACGAAGGTTTTGCCTGCCAAAATGATTCATTAAAAAAACCATCAAGATCTAAAATCACATAATCAAAATCGAAAACTGAAATCTTTGAAAAAAGGCATAAAATCTACCATAAAAAAGGTATACCTTATGATTTAATGGAGGAAGGGGAAGAAGAAGGTTATGATTTTAAAGATCTAAAATCACATAAACAAACAATGGTGTAACTCCAACAACTCTTGATATGACTCAATGAATGATGTGTAACTCCAAAAACTGTTGATATGGAGTGGGTTTGATTTTTTTAGTTCGTATATTGATTGTCATTGTAACTTCAGGGCAAATACACTGGCGGATTCTTTATGGGCTTTAATGAGTTTAAGGCATAAATACTCCAAATTAAATTTGGGGTACTCAATCTTATATAATATATAGATAGATAGTACCTACCTCCACGTCCCAATTCACTATTTCGCCATAATGTATTTCATCATCACAAGCCTCCTAGACTCCTAGCTAGCTAAGGACACTTCTCTGTCTCCTTTTTCTTCTTGTCAATGCCTTGTTATTTATCTCGACAAGACATAAAAGAAAAGGCTCTAACTAACTTTGATAAAATAAAAAGAAGAAGCCATATCTGCATTATTTTATTATGATAAAGAGTGATTAACATTTATTCTCATTTTACTGTAAAGATGACACTAGCAGAATTTGTTAGCTTTCGCTTTCTTTTATGTGTACTCATTTCAATTTGAAATGACTACACCTAAAAGAAAGCGCCATCTAACAAATAATGCTATTGTCTCCTTTACAAACAATTAATGAGACAATTAATATCCTTTTGAAATTTTCAAATGGATATTAATTGTCTCATTAATTGTTTGTAATTTTTTCTTCCATGGCTCAGTTATACATGATATCTTAAAAGAAAAAGTAAAAGAGGTTAAAGATGGTGAGGTATAGACCGATGGGCATTAAACTAAAGACCGTTGTATATTTGTGTGTTGCCTATCCGGTCTAGATGAATGTATACGGATTCTATCTCAATTAAAATTTTGATTTGATTGAACATTGGATTTATTATTTGTGTAAGGAAGAGAAAACGTATAGGGTTTACTAAAAAAAGTAAGACATGGTCTTTAAATTTTGAAAGTATTGGTATAAAACGCATTTATATTTTTTATAAAACTTTAAAACTTGTGTTTCTTACGTAGGTAACATGATGCACAGGTCGTTTTTCACCAATAAAATATTAATCTTACATACATTTTTCTACAAGTTATCTTAAAAGTGGACAAAACTACATGACTACTTGGTAAGAAGAGACCATTAGGATGCAAATAATATAAAATGTTCAAATGATAATTAACAATTCGGTCATTCAGGTGATGTCTACTAACTTCGATCATTGCAAGTTGTGAATATTGGGCAATGTCATACTGCTCGTTATCTTCAATGTGAAATGAATTGTCAAAGTAAACCTAATAAGGGCTATTATTAACAATACTTGTACAGTTTGTTTTCATTTTTCACGAAAATGATGTCTTTAGCCAAAAATGAAGTCTTTAAGGGCGAATTCCTGGTTGGTAAAGGAGCGGGAAAAGGTACACCTTGGTATAAAGGTGGGGGCAAACATTACGGTAACCAGAGTACCTGAGCAAGAGGGTGTAGAGGGTAATGTTGCTGAAAAGAAGAAAGGAGTCTATGAAAGCTAATCTAAGGAAATTACTAAAGTACAAGGCCTGGTTAACAAGGCGGTCCCCGGTTTGAGGTTCCAGCATTAGATAAAGATGCTGAGTATCGGTTTTGTTTAAGTGTTACTCCTAAGGTGGAAATTGTAGGATATTAGGAGTAAACTTAACATAGGTTAGGGGGTTAAGTGTACATTGTAATTTAGATTAGGAATAGATTATAACTAGGATGTTTCCTATTTGATTTAGGAAAGTTTTCTACCCCCTCATCTTTATAAATAGGGATGAGGGGGGATGCTAGTTATTCATTCTTCTTTCTCGTTGTAATAGCTTTATTAGGGATTTAATAAAGGTTTGGTACGAGGGTATAACGTGTGTGTACATTCTTCTTTACTCATTTGTTAATTAATACAATGTAACGTTTGGGGTCACGTGTGTGTTTTCTTTGAGTCTATATTCCGCGCTAACTTTAAAGGTTTGTTGGACTTATTTATTCAACAGTTGATGAACTGAAATAAAAGTAATTACTAACATGAGCATTATTATTTAAAACAATTAACTGTTTAAAACACAAAACGTGTTGTGTGATTGTTGTAGTATATATTTGTAAAAGGAAAAAAAACAAAAAAAAAAAAAAAAAAAAAAAAAAAAAAAAAAAAAAAAAAACAAAAAAAAAAAAAAAAAAAAAAAAAAAAAAAAAAAAAAACCCACCCCAACCCACACCCCCCAAAAAAATAAAGGGTTATTAGATGATGGTGGTTATGAGCGAAAATGAGTTGTGTTGAAGAAGAATCTTATCATATCCTACATGTATTATTCCAATGCCATGTCTGCAGGGCGTGGAGAAAAAGCAAAAGCATATATACAGATTTTTTGGTCGTTGGTTTTTAATTTCTTCATCTTTTCAATTTCCACCACCTTTTTATACTTACTATACGACTATTTTATTGCTAAAGTTTCTTTGCAGGCGTCATCACATGATGATCTTGGATTAATTTATCTACCAATTCTTTAGTTTTTTTATATGTTTGGACAGTTATGTACCAGCTATGTTGATGGTACTCAATCATCAATAGAATATATAGAATGAGAATACTATATAATAATTGGTGACGACTAAAGCAGTGTTAACAGACGAGTAGGAGTGATATGAATCCGAGTCATACATTTATTTTATTAAAGTGTGTGTCTCATTGGTGGATATCATGACCAAGAATGACACACGAGTGTCATCTTTTGAGTGGCCCGTTAGTGGTTATATGAGGATCACTCGATCACTCTTGGCCATTCAGATGATGACACAGACGGTGAACCCTTTTTTAACTTGTGTCCTTAGGACACAAGTTAAAAAAAACCATATATATATATATATAGTAGGGATCTAGTGAGAAGAAAAATTATAATGAGAAGAATAAAAAGGATTTCTAGCCATACATTTTAAATATGAGAGATAATTTTAATGGGAGATGCATTCATTTTTGTAGGTGCATCTTAAATGTGTGGTTTTGATTTCTTCTTATCATTCTCATTTTAAGTTTTCTTCTTATTTGATCATATATATATATGAGTTAAGATCAACATAGACCCATTATTTGTCATAGATCCAATGAATCAATCTCAACCATCTATTTTTTCATC
>BQNB010170338.1:0-13687 GCA_026074375.1 Tanacetum coccineum | reverse complement strand
TTGCGTCCAATTGTAAAACATGCATATGTTTCTCACCCTAAAACTTGTAAATCATTAAAATGTAAAACGTGGGGCTATGAACTTACCTCGAGTGAATGATAATCTAAGTATAATAGAAAATGCATCACAATAATGACCGAATGCAACCTAATTAAGTATAGGTCGTATAAGTACTAAGCACTTTGATTAACTAACACCATATATAATTCTATATAGCTACATCACCATCTAATTGTATTTGTGAAATCATATTTATAAAATAAAAACGTTTATAAATATCTCTTTAGTAAAAACGACGTAACTTTCCTTTTTTAAGCTTGTTTTGTACGTTCTTTACGTCCACATTCTCGTATTAAGACGATGTATCAAAAAATTATATTTTCATATTTTGAGTCCTCTGATGAACAATACTTTTTACTGTTCATGGACTTTTATAAATTTAGTTATCGTAAACTCGTAAATGACGTATCTTATTCGTTTTAACTCCGATTTTAGTGATTCTTTCGAGCACGTCTTTGTAATTAAAAGTTTTATCTAATAAATGTATTTTACAAAAATGTTTATAAGGTGAATAGTGATTTTTACTGTTCATAGTTTATAAAATTATTTTTATAAACTTTAATTATCATAAACACGGAAAAATCCACAACTCCTTCGTTATTGATCGAAAAATTATGATTCTTAATGTTTTTAAATCCTAAAAATATGTACTATCTGAGAAAAATATCCAACCTTTTATATCAGAGGTGGTTTGTAATGAGTTTTTATAAAATTTCTTTTATAAATCACTTTTTATAACTAAATCTTGAAATTACGTATCTCCTTCGTTATAGCTTGGTTTTTCATGTTTCTTACCTTCTTAGAATCCTAATGAGATTTAGTATTATATAAAAATATAAAATGAATGCTTTATATTTCAAATTAGAACAGAATGTTTTGAGGTTTTTCTTAAAATGTGATTTAAACTAGTTTTTATAACTTTTTAGTTTAGCAACTTTGTTACAAGTCCTTTACAACTATTTATATCACATGTCCTACATATTTAAAGTCCTTAGTCCATGATTTGTCCAAATATTGTCCAAGATAACAAGATCAACAAGTCCTTATACTTATAAACTTATTAGGTAACTTTTTAAAACCACTAGTTTATATATACTTTTCATACACTAAACCATACTTGTACAATACTTATACATCCATTCCAACATGATATTAACATCCATATAACACATGTAAAAGTATACAAAATCACAATCAAGTGTAAAAATCTATTTTACAAGTTAATAAGTTCCTTAGATGGTGATTAACTACATAGTCATTATATACACATAAAATCATGAATGTAAAGAGATTAAGGTTTTTAGGTAACCTTAATATGATGTAGTATGATAAACAATATGATCTAAACCCTTGTTTAGCTATTTAACCCAAACTTTCATTACAAAAGAAACCCTAAATCCAAGGAAAACCCTAATATTGAACCTTCTTGCTTTAACACTTGTAAACCCCAAACCAAACCTTCTAAACACCTTAGGATATCTTAGATATGTTGTAGGATTACTTTTAAATGTGGTAAGTAAATTTTGTATGGATTTGGTAGTGTGTTTGTGTTGAGCCGTGGGTTTGAGAGATCAAAAGAGAGATATGGGAGAGTTTTTCACTTAAGCAAATGAAGAGTGTGTGTGTTCTTATCTAGCACTTGCCTTATATACATATAAGACTAGTCAAAGTGGCCATAGGAAAGTCTTAGACATGAAGAGGGTCTTAAGGATAGTTTTTGGTCAAATAAACATGAAAGTCTTATGGTTTAATGAGCTAGAGATTGTACAATATCAAGTTGCTAGTAAAATGTGTGCTCCTTGTCCCTTTTTCTTGTTGTTTCCATGGGATATGAGAGATAAAGGGAGAACAATATGATTTTTTATATCTTGCATAATATTTAGTTATTTACATGATGTTTAAATGTAAAGGTTAATAGTAAAGGTAAATACTTGTAACATTTAGTGTTTAGTTTATTTTTTGTTGAGTAAAATTCAGCTAAAACACTTTACGTAACCAATAAAAATAAAATGTGCAAAGATAATAATTATCCTACAAATAATTATCTAACACTTGCTTGACGTAAACATTTAATTGTTTGATGCCCGTTTACGTTGAATGATCATTTTTAGCTTACGTGATTTAACTTAACAATTAAAATTAAAAGTAAACGCGTACAAGACTAAAAATAAATAGTGAAATAAGTGCTTTGACTTTTCTGGTCTTTGGCTCTGCTTTGGCTTTGTCCTTCACAGCTTTTCCATTCCGAGTCCGGTTTTGTCGTTTTGGCTTTGTTTTTCGTCCTTTTCTTGGTTATCTGTTCCTGCACAATACAAATGTAAAACAAACATATCTTTGGCAGTTTTTGTCTGTTTTTGGTCATTTAAGTCCGTTTTTAATGGAAAAAGGTATGTGTATTTAAGCACATACCAAGAGACTAATGAGATTTCATATTTGGCTCGGATACGAGTTAGGGAAGTGTGGAGTACACACTCGTTGAGCTAATATGTTTTCGACCATGAAAAAATGCAGGGGTCAAGGGGGTTGCGCCCCCTTGCGGGGTCATGGGGCAGAACCCCTTGCTGGGGTCCCGCTGCCAGGTCAGCGGGCGGGGGTCGAGGGTCGAAATACTTTATACGGAAAGTAAACTCTACATGATTCTAGTAAGATATCCAGGATCATCACAAACCCTACCAATCTATTACAAAGTGAACTCTACACGATTCTAGTAAGATATCCAGGATCATCACAAACCCTACCAATCTATTACAAACGTATAAAGTATTTATTGTGATCATGGCTGGAAATACGGTTAAGGAGATGACTACGAATTTTGGGAAACTAGATAAGTTTGAGGGGCATGACTTTAGGCGATGGCAGAAGAAGATGCATTTCTTGTTGACAACGTTGAAGGTGGTTTATGTGTTGACTACACCGATGCCGAAATTGTTGGAAGATGCAACAGTGGAAGCGATAAGGATAAGGGCAAAGTGGGAGAATGATGACTACATATGCAGGGGTCATATATTGAACGGTATGTCTGATTCTCTTTTTGATGTATATACGAATGTTGAATCGGCTAAGGAGTTATGGGATTCACTTGAATCCAAGTACATGGCAGAGGATTCTTCTAGTAAGAAATTCCTTGTTAGTAATTTTAACAATTACAAGATGGTCGATTCTAGACCGGTCATGGAACAGTACAATGAACTCCTTAGGATCCTTGGACAATACACACAACATGGCTTGAAAATGGATGAATCCATTTCTGTTTCAAGTATAATTGATAAGTTGCCTCCTTCCTGGAAGGATTTCAAACATACTTTGAAACATGGTAAAGACGATTTGTCTTTGGTCCAACTTGGTAGTCACTTGCGTATAGAGGAATCTCTAAGGGCGCAAGACAGTGACAAGGGCAAGGGTAAAGAAGTTGCTGGACCTTCTGTAAACATGACAGAAGAATAATCACCCAAATGGTGTCATAACCTTGTGACGACTTAGGAAGCTTCATGATAAAATCCATCGTGATATTATCCCACTATCCTTGAGGTATTGGGTTGCACAACATTACTGATGGCCTTGATGTTAGCCTTGACCTTAGCGAATGTCAAAAATTTGGCTAACATAGGTGGCGATGTGGTTCATATTGGGCCACAATATAGCTCTTCTGTCCTGTACATCTTGTCAGAACCCTGGATGGATAGGAGTATTTTGGACTCATTTGTGTGGGACTCGTGGCTATGTCACAGTCCTCAGTCACCATAAGGGATCAAACTCTTACCATTTAGGCATATAGTTCCATCCGCAGGTTGTGTTCTTAACTTTTCCCGTTTAATTTTCTTTTGGATCCTTTGAATTTTCAATCAACATACCTATAACATCTTTGTTTTTGTGGTTTCTATGGTTTCGTGTGGTGCTTCGTTCTGAGCATTCAAAATTTGCTTTGGGGAGATTCAACAGACCCCCCATCCAAAAAAAATTTTATTTTATGAAGGTCATGACTAAGGCTCGAACCGTGATGGATTATTTCTTTCTTTATGTCTTAAGGCACGGCCACTATGTTTGCTTTTCCTCGGTGTAGGTAAGTATTTCACATCATTAATCATTGAGCAACTCTAACCAACGACGTTGTCTCATGTTCAGCTCCTTTTGATCAAGAATGTGTTGTAACACTTTATGTTGTGAACACGTGGCACTGGTCCCATACAGATAGTGTCTCCAGATTTTTAAAGCAAACACTGCACCAAGTTCCAAATCATGAGTTGTATAGTTCTTCTCATGAATCTTCAATTGGCGTGATGCATAAGCAATCACCTTCTCTCTTTGCATCAACACGGCGCCCAAACCTTTGATCGAAGCATCACGGTTAGGGGTGAGCATATCGGACCGTCGACCGGACCGAACCGGAAGACCGGACCGAACCGGACCGACCGGACCGGACCGAAGGTATTTCGGTCTGGTCCGCGGTCTGGTGTTTTGGACCATTCGGTCCTACGGTCGGTCCGGGTCCGACCAAAATACCATAAGATTATGGTTGTGTAGGGACCGGATCCGGATGCCGAGAACGACCCGACCAGGACCGTACCATTTCGTTCCGGTCCTCGGGGGGGGGTTTTTTTTATTGTTCCGGCGTTTTGGGTACTTTCGGTCTCGGTCCAAGGTCGGTCCGGTCCGGTCCGGTCCTTGGACCGTGCTCACCCCTAATCACAGTATATGATAAAATCTTCGCTTCCTTCAGGTAAAGCCAGAATTGGTGCACTACACAACTTCTGCTTAATCAATTGAAACGATGCTTCTTGCTTGTCACTCAATTCAAACTTAATCCTTCTGTGTACGCTTGTCAGTGATTGGCGATCTTCGAAAATCGTCATTGATTCTTCGATAATACCTTAAGCAAGACCTAAAAAATTGGACGAATCTCCATTGGTGTTTTAGGAGATGCCCAATATTTTATAGATTCGATCTTGGCGGGATCTACGTGAATGCCTTGACTATCAATCATGTGTCCGAGAATTTGTACCTTGGGAAGCCAAAATTCACATTTAGAGAATTTAGCGTACAACTCCTCTTTCTTGAGCAATTCCAGAATTGATTTAAGATGTTCTTCGTGTTCCTTCTTGTTCTTGGAGTAGATAGGATATCGTCAATAAAGACAATCACAAACTTATCCAAATATGGCTTGCACACCCGATTCATGAGATCCATAAATACCGTCGGTGCGTTCGTCAAACCAAATGGCATAACTTGGAACTTGTAATGACCATATCGAGTTCTGAATGCCGTCTTCATGAATATTCTTCTTAACGTACACGAAGCTGGTGATACCCGATCGCCAAGTCTATCTTAGAATAAACCACTGGATCCTTTGTAGTTGATCAAATTAAATTTGTCGATCCTAGGGCATTGTGGATAACGATTCTTTACGTTAGCTTGTTTCGCTTGCTAGTCGATGCACATTTCGAAACGATCAGCCTCTCTTCTTGACAAACAAGACGGAGCTCTAAGGGAGGACTGGGGTCTTATAATAGCCTTGTCAGAAAGTTTTGGAGTTGGTTAGACAATTCTTTCATTTCGGGACGGGGCCAATCGATAAGGTTGCCCTTGCTTACAGGTGCTTGCACAGGTATCAAATTGATTTGGAATTTCCTCTTGTCAAGTCGGAGGGGACCCGGCAAAAGTCCTCAGGAAATAATTCAAGAAAATCTCGAACGTTGGTAGTCCTCAAGTCGCTTCTTCTCTGACTTGGTCTTCAGTCCCATTGTAGTAACATGTGCCAAAAAAGATTAAGACATCTGGTTGCATGTTATTCTGAAGTTTTAGTGACCCGAGATGATGTTCAAATGAGTCTCGTTTCCTCGGTCGCTTCTGTCACCACGAACAATCAACGTTTCATTTCCCCGGGGAATACGAATGATTTTCTTGGCACAAACAATGACAGCTTGGTACTTTGCCAACCAATCCATACCGATTATGACGTCGAGACTACCAAGTTCTATGGGCATTAAGTCTATGTTGAATGGGTGATTTAAAAAATTTAATGTACAACCCTGAATGATAGCGTTTAACCCAATTATTCTCGTCAGGTTAGTTCAAATCATAATATTGATTATGGTAGATGGCTTGTGATTCAATCTGGGAGCTAAATGCAGTAGACACAAAGCTTCTATCGGCACCAGTATCAAATAAGACAGAAGCATAGCGGTTGTTTAGAAGGAATGTACCCGTAACGACGTTTGAGTCTGGGTTTGTCCCTGCACGGCCTACCGTATACACTTTCGCTGGAGCATTGCCATTTCCACCTTGGTTACCATGGTTATTGTTTTTCAGCTTTAGACAATCCCTCTTGAAATGTCCCTGGGCTCCACATTCATAGCAAGTAGGTTTTTGACCTGCCCCAGTGCCCCTTTGGTTGTTAGCAGTGTTGGCATTTGCAGTACTCCTACAGTCATGAGCCAGATGGCCAAACTTTGTTGACTTAAACCTCTTGTTCTGTTGTTGTTGTTGGTTATCATCTTGCTTTCTTTTGTTTTCACTTTGTCGTTCAGCAAAAGTACGGATTTTCTTGTCCATCAGTTCAGTTGCAAATTCAATTGCATCCTGCATGGTCTTTGGCTTAGATGCCATCACACTTCCGTGAATCATGTCAGGCAAGCCATCAAAATACTTTTCGATCTTATCCGACTCTTCAAGAAACATCCTAGCACACATCAATGCTAGTTCCTGAAAACGTTGGTTATAGCTTACCATATCGGTACCCTTAACCTTCAGGTTCCACATCTCAACCTCAAGCTTCTTAATCTCGCCCCTTAGGCAGTACTTGTCGGTCATTATCTTTTTTAGGTTTGTCCAGGTCATTGCATACACAACATCGTGTCTAACAGTCCTAACGTGGGCATTCCACCACGTTAGAGCACTTCCAAGAAGAGTACAAGTGGAAAACTTGATTTGGTTTTCCATAGTGCAGTTGCTTATATGGAACACAGTTTTCATTCTTTTAAACCATTGAGTCAACTCGATAACTCCTTTAGTACCCTTAAAATATAGAGGTTTGAATTTCACAAAATCTGGGTAAGTGCACTCATGAGCAAGAGGAGCTTGTCTCCTTACACCCGTTCCCGAATTATGGCTGTCATCGTCATTCATGCTTCTGTGAGCGAAAGCCTTGGTCGATCAATGCCTTAAGCTGGGCATTGGTGACCGGTGTGGTGGTGGTGGTTGTTGTGGCTGGTGATGCCCTTGTGGTTCTTTTCTTTGGTGCCATTTTCTTCAAAATCACAAGAAAATATAATATACGTCAAATTTCATAAAATCATAAACGCGACATGACTGCTGTAACAATAAAAATTAAACTTATATAAGTATATTATATAAGACCAGTAGTAATATACGTACCATAATATAAACACGTATATTAATCATGTAAGCATCTAGTATGACCAACTAATGCAAACAAATAGTGTATGTATGTCCCGTTAAAAACTTTTGTATGATGCAATATTTATGAAAACGGTTATAGTCCAAGCAAAACATTTGAGCGGAAATATGTCCAGGAGTGTTACTTCATAAGTACATTGCACAAGATATGAGTGAACGACCTCTAAATGAGTCGTTTGAAAATTAATCTCGTTGATTTAACCTAAATCCGAATTTGTTATAACATTGGTCCCAAAGTTTGCATCAATAATGTAAGACTGAAATAATACAACGAGATTTGTTTGTAGAAATCCATAAATGTAGTCTTGAATAGTCTAGACCCCAATGCCATCAAGTATGTCAAGTAGCTTGTTAACCTGAGAAAAACATGCTTAAAAATGTCAACATAAAGTTGGTCAGTTCATAGGTTTTTGTAAGTATAAACGTTGAATAACAGTTTTGTAAAGTATGTATGACCGTCCCAATCCTTGTATGTTCCTCAAAAATGTATGTATAAATGTTGGAAATCAAGAGTTTTAAAGTATTCATGACCATTTAAATTCCCAAATAGTCACCAAAACGTATGTATAGTTGGACCACCATTGTTCAAAGTATGTATTGTCACTTTATTCAAGGCAGCGTAAATATTCATGTGTGTATAAAACAATGATTACGATTACTCTAAGTTCATGAAACTGCTGCGTAGACTCATCTGTATGCCACTTTATTCAAGGCACCGTAAGTGTTCATGTTCATGTAAATGTCATGCTCCGACATGTTATAACGTTTGTTTGTCCAGTGATAGCTAATCTCCCGTCCGGGGTTTGTCACACACGAATAGATCTATTCATAACATTCATGCTCAAACCTCCAGGAAATTCACATTTCAATCCGCTTAAAGCTAAAACCGTAATCATTTGGGGTTAAAAGTAAAGTAATGTCCTTATTTTCCAAAATCGAAGTGAACAAGCAATGTATTTCATCCCAAAATAAGTAATTGAGTATGTAAGACAAGTTGTAAAACGAATTGTAAATGAGCACATGATAATGAATTCAAACCAATCATGTAAATAGAATTGATAACAGGCATGGTTTCACCCCAAAAGTTATAAAGTATATGTAAAACAAGTAAAACATGGGGCTATAAACTCACCTCGAGTGAATGATAATCCAAGTATAACAGAAAATGCATCACAATAATGACCGAATGCAACCTAATTAAGTATAGGTCGCATAAGTACTAAGTACTTTGATTAACTAATACCATATATAATTCTATATAGCTACATCAAGTATCTATATATAATACTAGTATTGACGTTCGAGAGAGAAAATAAGAAAACAGGAAGTACGCGATAGTCGGAGTGGTCAATATATAACTGACCGATATGAGGTAATAGTAATACGTCATAAGATAGACGTGAGAGGGTGAAATCATAGCCAAGTATTATATACTAATTATTAATGTAATAGCAATAGGGATGCCAAAGAGAGCATATAAGTTACCTGGGAGCAAGCGCGCATGGATATCGGACAATGGTGAAAGACTCTCAAAATTTTTCGAAAAACGGTTATAGTCTAGGGTTTTGAAAACGACCTAGTTCGCTATAACGAGTGCTCTGATACCAATCTGTGACACCCCCATAAAATCACAACGCAGCGGAATACCACTTCGGGGTGCCACTTCATAGTATAAAGTACAAGTTACAGAAAACGACCTCAAAAGAGACGTTTAATAAAATGTCACATTCGATTTAAACAAATCAGAGTAAATTCAGGTCCCAATAATTTATGATTTAACAAGATTACCAGATTTCAATCGTGACTCATTTTGTCTATCTAAGGAAAAATAGTTATCGAATGTGAAGAAAACCGAGTCCTTTAAGTTTTGATATCCACGCGACTCAAATGCTCCCAATGCTCAGCTAGCAATATAATAACCTGAGAAAATACATGCAAAAACGTCAACAATAATGTTGGTGAATTCATAGGTTTAAGTAAAAGCAGTATTGAAATAGTTCAAGAAATATTTCTGTAAGAAAAGTAGCGTTACAACATTTAGAAGAATTGTTATCGAAATCCAAGTAATGTTTCAATAAATCAAGTAATGTTCAATAGTGGACCACAAGGTTTAAGATCAGCCAGCGACAGTATTTCAAAGTATAATTCAACAGAATACATTGCAACGAATACAATGTATAAATCTTGATTGCATTGAGCTCATGACACCGAAGCCTTGACGTTAACACATATCTTGTATGTAATTCATGTTGCCCCATAACTAGGTATTATTGCCTTATACCTAACTTCTAAATACAAATTGTCCGTTGACTGGGTGCTCGAAAGGATTCGATTCATACCCCCGGACAGGGCTGTCAAACCCAATAGATCTATTTATTTGTACTAGCGCTCACCCATTATAGGCAATTAACAGTTCATGATGTGGGGTCTTTGGCAATAACTACTCATGCAATTGACCTCATATTTGGGTCCAGCATACCATAAAGTTTCTTGTGTCCAGTTTATAAAACAAGCATGTATCAAACATGTATTAGAAATCATGTGGTAGATAAGCAAAAGCTTTAGTAAAAACATTCATGTAACGCTTATGTAGTAGTAACCGATAAGTTATTCGGTAAAACAAGCATGTATCAAACATGTATTAGAAATCATGTGGTAGGCAAGCAAAAGCTTTAGTAAAAACATTCATGTAACGCTTATGTAGTAGTAACCGATAAGTTATTCGGTAAAACAAGCATGTATTCTCACCCCAAAAATAGTTTAAGAAAACCATTAAAAATGAAAAGGTGGGGCTATGAACTCACCTTGATTGAAGACCACAGTCAATAATCAATCAATCACGAAGCGTCACCGATAACGAACTCGACCGCGACCTATAATTATGTCGCTCGGTTACTATATAATAAAGTACGACCGAATGATGCGTACATCGCAACGATAGAAATCGTATAAAATACACATGTGATGAGAAATCCACTTGCGCCTTAGATCCTAAAATCCCACAATATTAGGTTGCGATCGTTCTTTTATTTATATCATACATCGCTTAAGCGAATACTTTCTATTTTAAGAAACTTTCTATTTTAGGAAAGTTACCACATTTGGAAAGTTACCATTTTTGGTAAGCCTCGGCATCCAATTATATTTGTAAAAATATTTATTTATCTCGTCGAAATTTCGACTTTCAATTTGGTTATTAATTACCCATATCGGGATTATGTCCCGTATATTACCAAAGTTACTATTTTTATAATTTTATCCGTTCAATAAACTCGTTAACTCTAACTTGTTATATTCGTAAAAATAATAGCGTTTATTATTTTTATAAACGTTCAATAAGTCTTGTATTAACCCGTTGACTTTTTAAAGTCAACATTTGACTTTCTTTGACTTTTATACTTATATTTATCTTTACCCAAATCTGACCCGCGCCAAACGACCCTCTAAATCACATTTTCACGACTCGGTCAAAGAAGAAATTTTATGCAAAACGATATTCCGGACAACTTTTTAGTTTTAGTCGAGACCCGAAACTCGACAGAACCTATTCGTTTATAAAACGTTTCCATTTTTACCAAAATCAATGTTTTCCACTCAATCAATCCACGTCGCAATTTATCGTTTCTTGTTGCATGACTAAAGATATAATTATATATATATATATAGACAAAATCAATCAAATAAATAATTAAAAGTAAATTAAAATAAAATAACAAAATAACACAACCAAACACACCCTTCCTGCTACAATACGCAGATCCAAACGCCCCTTTTGGGCAGTTTAACCACAAAAACAAACACACCGATTCGGGGTTTTTATTTAACCCAAACGCACCCTTATTGTTGTAACATCCAGAAACAAACACCCCTTATGGGGCTGCCCAAAACCAAACGCACCCTTGGTCTAAATCTGCCAAAACCAAACACACCCCTTGGGTGTTATTCAGCAAACCAAACGCGCCCATATGGCTGTTTTACACAGCCAAACGCACCCATATGTCTGTTTGGGCAGCCAACCAAACGCACCCATTGTGCGGAATGAATCAACCAAACGCACTCTTCGCTGGTGAACAGTACCCCAGACAACCCAGCTGCTGTCCCATCGAAACAAACACCCTTTTGCGGTGTTATAACAATCCAACCGCACCCTTTTTGTTTTAAAAATGCATAAACAACAACCAAAAATAAAAATAAAAATAAAAGAGGTGGAGTGGTGGTGGTACGGCGTACGGTGATGAGGATGGCAGCGGGGGTGTGGGGCGGCGATGATGGTGATGATAATGAGGGTGGTGCTATGGTGGGCTGCGGCTGAGGCCGGAGGTGTGAGGGTGGTGGTTTCGGTTGGCTGCTGCTGGCAGTGGTGGGGACGAGATGGGTGATGAGGGGAAGATGGTGGGTCGGTGGTGTGGAGGCAGCGGGGATGGTGATGATGGCGGTGGGTGATGGTGTCCGCTGTGGTGGTGTTGTTGGTGGCGTATGGCGGTGAAGAGGGTGACGAGGTGGCAGCAGGAGAGGTGGTGATGGAGATATGGTGTCGTGGTGTGGTGGCTGCCACCGGCGGTGACCGGAACTAGCCGGAAAAAGGTGGGGCGGCGGAGAAGGAGTGGCTGCGAGTGGTATAATGGATCGGGTAGATCCGGGCTTGATCTATCTCTTTTGTATCATTTTTGTGGTTCGCCGGAAAAGTTCGCCGGTGCGGTGGTTGGCCCGAAAAGGTTTTATAAATTATTATTTATAAAATATATAATTATAAAATATATTTTATAAATAATAATGATTTAAAAGCTGAATTAATTTTTTTAATAAAACCTTTCCCGGGCGACATGTCACCGGGGATTCGTCTAGACACGTCATCACGCGTAACCAAAATAAATACTAACCCTAGTCAAACAAAGTCAACAGTTTTCCCGGGCGATATGTCGCCCGGGATAAGTTAACACACGTTAATTAACACTAATCACAACGCTTAAACATTCATGTGAATTAATTTTTTTAATAAACCTTTCCCGGGTGACATGTCGCCCGAGAAATGTGAGCGAGAAAAATTGCCGCCAAGATTTTCGTTGATTTTTTTTCTCAAATTTTAACCAAGTTATCCCGGGCGACATTTTTTCATTTAGTGATGTCGCCCGGGAAACAATCTTCAAACTTTGCCTAAAAAGTCTATCAGAATTGGTGCCACGTCAGACAAAGTTTTGTCATTTAATGATGTTTCCTGGGAAAATTTCGTCGCCTGTTTTACTTTTTCTTGTAGTGTAAAAAAACAATTGGTGTGCTATTTGTCTTGTGTTTTGTTGATCCCAACTAGATCTTGCAAACCTTGTAAAAAGGATTAGTTGTATTGAATAGATTCAAGAAAACTGTGCTAGAAACTTTGTTGATACTAAAGAGTATGCAGAATCTACTCTTTAATACTTAGAAGAATATATATGTAATAGTAAACTGTAATGCAGTAAAATGAATGAACAATGAATATAACCAAAAAGCTTCAATATTATTATGATGAATAATACGAGTACTCTGTCTAGTACTAGGGTTTACAACTTTGAAGCTATAAATACAAGGAAAGACTGATTGTTGTGTTATACTAAACCATAACATAGGATCTCCTTTTATACACCAACGAGTCATTTACAAGATAACTACAAATCTTCTAAACTTCTATAAGATATCAACATATCTTCTAACTATATAGGATATGCATTGAATCAGTCCATACATATCACTTCACATGTCTTTATCTTCTTCTGCTAGTTGTAATCTTCATTCAGCAGTACAAAGTCCTCCAACAGTATTAAGTTTAGTACTGGCAGTACTAACTTTCTTCTGGCAATACTAACCAGTTAATACTGGTAGTTATAATCTGAGCAGTACTTAGTTGATTCAGCAGTATTAACTTTGTAGAGGCCCTTAATTCCCAACAATCCTCCCTTGAACTTGTGATTTATCTTGTTAATCAACAAGTTTCTTTACCGTAAGCTTCTTAATCACCAGGAGGATGCTTCTAAACACCTTACTGTCTTGGCCTGTTTGCTATTATGTTGATTTTCTGTAAAAGCTCATTTTCCATATCAGAATATTGATCCACTCTTAGCTTGTTACACAGCATCAATGTTGCAAGTGCTTTTGTTAGTGGATAATCCTTCTCAACCAGCATGTAAATATCATGTCCTCTTTCTGTAGACACATGATGAACACCACATGTATCATATAA
>BQNB010170336.1:0-13687 GCA_026074375.1 Tanacetum coccineum | reverse complement strand
TGACGATGACGAGGAAAGTTCTATTCCCTTAAGAGATATTATTATTTCTGAACTTCCTCCGTGTATTGCAATCACACCCGTCTTACCTATCATGGAGCCCGATAACTCTCTAAGTATGGGAGACGAGCACCTTAGCACTATTCCGGAAACAAAATCGGACGAAGTAATAAAGTCTAGTGTTGAGGACCTCATCCCAATCCTAAGTGAGTCTGAGGATGAATGTGAGTGTGATGTGCCCGATTGTGATGATTCTTAAACGACAAAGTTTTCAACGTTTTCCAATCCTCTCTTCGACGATTCTACCTCTAGTAATGACGAGTCAAGTCATGAGGAGGTTATTCACGAAATAAGTTTTAAAACTTATTCGAACCCTCTTTTTGATTTTACTCGGAAAAATGATCGTTTTGATACCGAGTCTTATCTTCTTGAATCATTACTCAATCACGATACTTTGATGGCTTCCTCTCCTAAGATTGATTCTCTCTTCGATGAGTTCGCCGGTGAACTCATAACAATTCCTCCAAGAATTGTTAATAGAGAGCACGAGGAATATATTAGTCTTATAGAGAGGTTGCTATATAATAATTCATCTCCCCGACCACCGGAAGATTTTAATGCTAATCCAAATACGATCATCAAGTCTCTTCCTACATTTCCTATCCCCGTTGAGGATAGTGACTCTCTTAGGGAAGAGATCGATATATTTCCTGGTTCGGATGACTCAATACCATCGGGTATTGAGAGTTATGATTACGACTCGGAAGGTGACGATAATTCTACCTCCCTTCCCGAGTTCAAATCATTTCATGTTGATTATCCCTATTCGGGAGATTCAACCATTGATATGGTAGAAGACATCCCCGTTGATGTACCTAATATTTTGCCCACCCATCCCACCCTTCATATGGATTTCGACTTCATTCCTTCTCATAATGATCTCGGATCCGATCTTGATGTTTTTTCTCCTTCCGGAGATAGAAACAAGATTTACGATCCGGAGATATGCATTGAAGTCGAATCCACGAGATTTCTTACTACTCATTCCCCCGTGATTGATACTTTACTTCTATTTTAATCCGAAAATGAAGACAAAGCTTTCAATCACGGAGTTCTTGATTCAAATGAGAAATCTCCTCCTTCTTCATCACATCGGGGCTTTAAAGCTTCCAAGCTTATTCATTATAAAATCCTAATGTTGATTCATGGAGGGAACATTCCTATCTTGGATGTTCCATTTCTCCATTTCTATCCTCCTTGACAAGCTCAAGTATGGGGGATCGAGTCAGGCTCAAGACTCGGTTAACAAAAATAAGCGCTTCGTGGGTGGCGACCCATGCTTATCCTTATATAATTATAGTAGTAATGAATAAGTGTGTTATGAGGAGGCTCGCCTCTTTCATTCTCGTATGCTTTTGTGTTGTATTGTATGTCCAGGATTGCCCGGATTTTGAAGCCTCTCGTGATCATGGTTTTGTCCTTCGTTCACTCGAGCTTCACATCCTTAGCTTCATTATGGGCATCCAATATCCTAATCTTATCGACTAACGTTTATCTTTAAGCATACTTAATAAACAGCTTACGATTTACGTAGAGATCCTTCTTAAAACATTGAGGACAATGTTTAGTTCTAGTATGGGGGGGATCTATCGATTTGATTGTACCTGCAGTCTTTGTTTTCACGTAATCCTGTTTTACCACCAAAATAATGAAAATTTTTAAAAAATTTCAAAAATAAAATAAGTGTTTTGTCACAATTTTGACTTTCCTGTTGGGTAGAATAAGAATAAATTTTGACTCGATCGAACGTGTTGAGCTCTAGCTTGTTCCTTAACTTTTAGACTAAGCATTCGCGGATCTTCACGAAGAACGAAAAATGATAAGAGGGAAGTGGTGGTGGGTGGCGTTATCTAGGATGAGTGGGATAGCTTATGAGCGATGTTGGGGTTGGGGGGGCGGGGGCTCCCTGTAGCGGCGTTAGGTCGTAGTTGTAGGCAGCGGGGCTATTTTGGTTATCGGTTTATGCTCTTGGGGGGTTCGATGGGTGGTGTGATTGTGGGGTGCGATTTGGGTGTAGGATTGGCGGAGTTTTGTTTGGGGCGAGTTGCTGGGGTTGTGTGGGGTTCTTTTGGTGGTGGGGACAGGTTGATGGTTTACGGGGGGCGTATGTAGTGGACTGCATTGGCCGGCTCACTAACCGATGACTGCAGTCTTCTAAAATAAGGCATATTGGAATTATCGAGGGGATAATAAAAGTTTGCTGCATCGTGCCGGTCACAATCTCGATGTTGCAGCCTTCTATATAAGGTCAAATATTTCCTTAAGTATGAATAATTGTAAGTAAGGTATAGTAACGTGAATTAATAATTATAGGGAAAAATCTCTTTTTCTTTAAATTTAAATATGCTTTTGAACTAAGACTATTCCGTTTTTAAATTGTGATTTTATGTATATACGGTAAATCTAAGGGTTTTGAAACCGAAGGTCTGTGAGTCCCGATACTAGTCTCTGTGGGGTGTCAAAAGCCTGGTCACTTAGCCGCAAGGTTGGGGTCACTTAGCCGCAAGGTTGGGACGTGCCGAGACTAAAGTCGCTACATGGGATAATCTCGCCTTTAAACTCATTACTTTTGGGTGGAACGTGACGCATAGAAAGTTTGCAAAATGTTTGATCTATGGTTGAAATTCAAAATAAGCACATTCACCTAAGATATAATAATTGCCTGGAGCGAAAAGTTTTACAAGGAACAAATATGAGTAGTGTTAGCATCTTAACTTGTGTTTAACGGTGATTTCGTTTTAAGCTTAGTTTGGGACAAGTGAAAAGTCGAGGACGATGAATTTATCCTTTTTGGGGCATTTTAGGATTGAAATGTTTCTTGTTCTATGATCCCTAACGGTTATGAAAATAACGAAAGTTAAACGTGTTAGTTAGTTGCTAATAAGAAGAAAAATGAAAAATACAAAAATATGTGTGGGAATAAGTGTATATATTTAAAAATGGTCAAAACAGGGCTTTTCAAAGCTATTGATTCTTTAATTCCCCTCGATGAACACTTAGCTACTTTTCGAGGTAATTAGTCGAGGGGGATTGAGATTTTTGGTTTTCTAAAGTGTTTACTTATAGCATTGCGTGAGGACACGACAATAGTTTAGTATGGGGGATTTTGGTATGTGCTTAATTACACATAACTTTTACCTATAAAAACGAGCCTAAGTGACCAAAAATAGACATAAAATGCCAAAAATATGTGTGTTTTACTATTTATGTTGTGCAGGTACCGGATATTTACTAAAGGACAAAAATTAAGCAAAAACGGACAAAACCAAGCACAGAATGAAAAAGCGTAAAAAAGTCAAAAGTCAACCTCGGGACACGGCAATGAAAAAAACATCGAAAAACGAACCCAAAAACCTAAAAATGTCAAAGTGGGCCAACCCGTACCCATTTTAGTGAGTCGGGCCAGCCCACTATTATTATTAAACCCTTAAACCCACCAAAAGCCCAAACCGGATCTAACAATTATCCATAAAACCCAAAACCATTTTATAACAAAGGCCCATTTAAACTTAACCTGGCCCAATCCCATCTAACGGGCATTAGCCTAAAACCCTTTACCCCATTTCATTGTTAGTCCTTAGGACTAACACATTCACCCCCTCAATCCTTAAACCCTTTTCACCACTCATCCTTAACCCCTAAAACCGTTAACTCTTTACCCCCTTAAAACCCCAACACCTTTACACCCCACATCCAATTTCCCTAACCCCGTCACAAATTAAACCCTATAGTACCCCTTATCCTAAATTTACCGCTCAAACTTACTATTCATCGTCCCTGTCCCTCTCAACCTCGAACCTTTCTCCAACAAACAAACCCATTACTCTCATTCTTACCCTGCGACAAAAACCCACTTAACCCTACTCCACTAAACTCCATTTCCACCATGGCAATCCCTTGGAGTTCTATTGGTCGAAGTAAATCAAGGGTTAGGATTTCATGACTTGGAGAACAAGATGATTGAAGGGCTGAGATGAAGGATGTTGACCTCCTCACACAAGAAACACATCAAGCACAACTCAAGACTTGTGTTATTCTATAAATAGTATTAGGTTTCCATTTGTAAAAGGGGGTAGATGTAACTTAGGAGTAGTGTAGTGTGTAATTTAGCTTATTTCCTGTCAATTTTCCTTTAATGTCATTTTATTTTCAGTTGTAATCCAGTTTTATTAATGAAATTTTAATTCAAGTCTTCTTAAAATTCTGTTTTTAGCTTATTGTTATTTCAAATTTAATCATGTCTTAAATCATTTACTTAACTGTTTCATAAGCTACTTTAATTCTCAGATTAGATCATTTCACTCTTTTGTACTTATTCTCACTCAAACAAGCTTACTCAAGCTTGTTTGAGCTTATTGTGTGAAGATTGGAAAGCTGCTGGAATTGGTTGGTTAATAAGCTGTATAAGCTAAACTTGGGTAATAAGCTGCTTCAGAGGAGTGGATTAGAGGGTTTAGGATTAGTTTTTAGGTCTTCATCAAATTCTATGAACCTCTTGTGAGTTTCCAAGTTTACTTTTCTAGTCCGTTATAGCTTATGCTTATTTCTGCTTACTAAGGTGCTTAGTTCTGCTTTTATATGCTTATTACTACTTGTTTTTATGCTTAGATAATCTGTTTTGCTTATTATAGTTCTAATCTTATGCTTGTGCTTAAAATTTGTCAAAATTCCACAAGAATTTGCATAATCTGTTTTCATGTTGTTCTTGCTTATTTTGTGGTTTAGATTTTCTAATTAGGTTCATATATAGTTGATTACTATCTGGTATTGCTGTTTTTAGTTTTAAATCATGGATTTGCAAGATTAAGAAGTTTTAAGGAGTGTTTGGGACAAGCTTATTTCATGAATAAGAGTTATGTGCAGGATTACTTTGGTTAAGATTTTAGATTTGTTAAGCTTAAATTCAGTCTAAGTATTAGTTTTAATGAGGTCTTATTAGTTTTTGTAGTGTTTTTATCAAAATTTTAAGTTTACTAGTCTTTTGTTCTTTTAAAACTGCTTATCTGGCGAATTTTATAAAAGTTTACTAGAAGTATGATTTTCATGCTTAAGTTGTGTTTCATTTGCATCATTCAACATCTATTTTAAGTCATTTGTGGTTTGGAAAACACCATTTAGATTTTTAGGCCAAATCAATCAAGCAATGGGTCTGTCCTTAAAGTTTTAGGTGTTCAGATCAACTAAAAGGGTTGATTCAGCTTATTTTTTATTAACATTGGTTTAGTTAAGCTTATTCTAGCTTATTTTAGTCTGTTTTAAATCTGTCTAAAATTTGTAATTGATCAAAAGTGTTTTAAGCCTTCAAAGTTAGGCTGCAATTTGCTTTCATTCTAAAAAAAAAACCAAAAACAAGTTTTATAATCTGTCATTTTCATCTTTATTTTCTAGCTTATTCTTTATTTTAAGTTGTTTAAACTTAGCTGGTTTTAGTCTTTTCAGTTAAGAACTCAATATGTTTTCACTTTTTAGTTTCTTTAATTTGCTAATTGTGTCTTTAAATTAGCTTAAAAATAGTAAAAATCTCTAGTTTCCCTTTTTCAAGATTAACTGACTTTATGCTTATTTTGTCTTTTCAGCATTTTGTTTTGCTTATTTTTAGTTTTAAAGTGCTAATTAGAGTCTTGTTTATGACTGTTTTAGCTTATTTGAGTTTTAGATTTGCTTTTTAAATCAAAAAGCTCAAAACAGTTTCATATAGTTTGCTTATAGTCTTAATTTGTAGTTTAGCAATTTGTCACTTAAATTCGTGCTTAACCTAGCTTATTTTCAAGTTTTGTAAAAAAATTTCTTTTTAAAAGTTTGTTAATTTTGCTTATTTTATAAGTTTTTAAAAAGAAAAATAAAAAAAAGAGTTTTGTAAAAAAGAGAGGTCACAGGGGTCGAACCTGTGACCTCCCATTTATATACCAAAGCTTTTAACACACACATTCACTACCACCAGCACCAGTAAGGCTAACTGGTCATACTTTGCTTTGTTAATTATTTAAGGTCTTTTTCCCTTTTAAGCTTATCAGCCTTATTTGGCTTATTTACTGCTTATTCCGTTTAGCTTTTTTTCAGTTTTCATTTTTCTTAGAATCAGCATAGTTCAAAGTACTTTTCATGAATTTTTTAGATTTTTCCAACTTTGTTTAGTATTTTTAATTAATTGTTTTTATTAAAACTGTTTTTAATTCATAATAAAAAATATAAAAGTAAAAAAAATGTAATTCTTTTTTTTTAAATTTTCTTTTATCATTTAGGATTATTAAAAATTAAATTTGCTTTTGTAAGGTTAAAATTTTAGAATTTAGTTTTTTTAAAGAACGGGTTTCGTTCCCGTTATCGTTTTTTACGTTTTAGCTTTAAGTGCTTTCGTTTTAGGCTTGCCTTTACTTTCTTTTGCATTTTGTTTGTAGAATTAGAAAACCAATTCAACTTGTGATTATTCAAGCATTGTTCCCCAAACCGATACTCGATTCTCAATTCACGCCTCGTCGGGACACGACCCGGGAAGGTTTTTAGGGTTTTTGATTTGGATAAAAGTAATAAATCTCTTAAAAGCCTTACAGAATACTTATCTCTCTATTATTGATATTATCTTATTATATATATTTATATTATATTATATTTATATATATTAAGTGACGAGTCAATTTCCGTATAATAATACTTGTTATTTTATTCGAACCCCGTTAACAATCTCGCATCACCATGGAATTTTATCGTGTTGTGTATTGTTATGTTGTATGACAATGCCTATCACCCGATCTGGAGCATCAAGGACACGTGAAGGAATTAACGAGCAGGTCGATCGCCAAATGGCAGGAGCGTTGGGAGCTTGTACCACTGCCAGGAACCTTGAACCCCTTATGAGAGACGGGGGTGGTCAAGAGGAATTAAATGGGAATGGAGAAAATAGAAATGGAGGAGATGAAAATGGAGAGAATAGAAATGGAGGGAATGGAAATGGTAATGGGAACGGAGGTGGAAATGGTTATAATGTAACCTTTGCCCTTTGTGTTCTGAATATTTCATTTATAGTCCTTTGACTATTTGACTTTTGTCAGTTTATTCAGATTTTTGTACCTTGTTGACGGTGGTGATTTTATGAGATATGTGATGATTTGAGGTTTATTGTGATTAATAATCCCTTTTGGAAGGTATTATTGTGTTATGTGTATTCTGGGTGGTTTGACCCGTGAATTTTGAGAAATGCCCAAAAACGAGTCCGGCACGTCCGTTAATGTCCAAATGAGTTTTGAAGGGTGTAAAGTAAAAAATATATCGTGTGAATACTCTAGGTTAATGGAAAAGTATTTTAAAGTGAATAAAAATGCTAATTAACTTTGGGGAAAATTTTACGGTTGAGTATTATGAGTATTTAAGTGATTTCGACACGAAAAGAAAGGCCCGAGACCAATTTGGATCCATGAACGATCAAGAAGTCAAATAAGGGGAACAAAATGGCATAATTTTAGCTAAGTTGTCTAGAAATGGTAATTTAGATGCTTATCACTCCATATTTTCTCATAATTCCATTTTCATTTAAAAAAAATAAAACGCACACTCAAGTGTGTGTGTGTTTGGTCGTCCGCCTCTAAACCACCATTAAAATTCCAACTTTGATCGAGAACGTGATACTCCGGGTTGATACGAGTGTTTGGGTATTCATTTAAACAACGTTTGGGTTGTCCGGTTCGTGTCAAAATCTACAAATTTGAAGATTTTCTTGTAAGTTTTTAAATTTAAATTTTGTTTGTCCTTTTGGGTTTATTTTGATGCATAGATGTTAGTTGTACAAGGTTGATCGTTGTGAAAATTAATTTTTTGAAGCGAAACGAAAGAAAAAAGGGGTGTTTGGTTCGTGTAATAAGAAAAAGAAAAAGAGGGTTTTTGTAGTTTTAATGTTGTGATCATGATGATTGAATAATATATGATGCTAGAATGCTTATTTTTTATAGTAGCTTGTATAGCTTATTCGGGCTTATTTTTAAGCTATTTCTTGGCTTATTTTGGGCTATAAGCCACGAACCACTTTCCAAAATCACTAGGAAAGTGATTTTGATTATTTTTGTATTATGACGTATGTTGTGGACTATTTTTGAGGCTTATGGTAGTAACAAAATGCGATACGAGCTTATTAGCTTATTTTCAAGTTTAATATACGTATTTTGGAGTTAATGGACTCACGGCCCAATAAGTCTATTTGAGTCGCGGCTTAATAGGAGGGCTTATTGTGGTCCGAATTATTTTTATATATAAGTAAATACTTATATATGTAAATGGACTTTGATTTTGGACTTGAATTATATTTTGGACTTATAAATGTCCTAATGGACCCTTGTTGGGCCTTAAGGCCCAATAAGCGATATTTAGTAGTTATGAGAATTTTGATGGACTTTTGAAAGTGGAAATGTATTTACGAAGTGATATTGAATGATATTTTGAGAAAAACGTGTTGGTAAGCGTTAACGATTGAGATTTTGGAATTTTATCGAAAAGTGTCGAATTTGTAAAAAATTGTTGAAAATAAGGTTTGAAACCATGGAAAACGTTACATAAACGTACGGGTCATGTCGAAATTTCATAAAAAGTTTATACTTAGAAATATTCTTAAAAACATGATTTTTAATTTTAAATAATAAAATAATATTTAATTATTTTATTTATTATGAGTAAACGTTTTATTTTTAACCGTATAATGATTATTTAAAAGTGACTAAGGTGTACCGAATAGACTAGTCGAGATATACTTATAATTAATAATTATAAATATTTATTATATTACTTATCTATTTACGCTAAATAGTATAAGTATGTATTATCGAGGAATGAGATTGATATGATTGTGGAGTTAAGTAGTCAACCATCACACCACTAAATTGTTTTGAGTAATTGTACAACGCGTCAAAACTCTATGCATCAAACGTGAAGATTGCTTTGGATATGGATGATTAAATTAGGACATTAACTGGACTAGGTTGTGTGCGGGCGTCGTTGCATTTGCTTGTGTGATTAAGAGTTGGTTGCTAAAGACTTGCTTGAGGTGACTTCTCGTAGCCCTACTTTTTACTGGTTTTTCCTTTGGGGGAAAATGATACTCAAATGTGTTTTGAAATGTTTTGAATTGATCTGTGCGAAATGTGGTTTTATTTTTGGGACAAGTTATGTGCTTATGACTGCTATGTGAATATTATGTGATGCATGATTGTTTGGATCGGATGGGTACGCCTACCCAGTATTTATGATATTATTAGATCGGATGGGTGTATTTGTGTGATTATTGGAGCGGATGGGTAAGCATACCCATGTTTGTGTGTGGTCCTGCCCTAATTTTAGTGCTCCAGCTAGTAGGCTGATAAGTGTTAAATTGTATACATTAAATACCCAGGATTACGCCAATAAAAGCCAAAAATATGCCAAAAGATGGAAATATGTGTGCTTTTATGTCATAATGTGCAGGAAAGGATATTAAAGTCAAAAAGAGCAAAAACGAGCAAAAACCGACAAGAAATGAAGAGACAAGTGATCAAGAGAGAGATTTGAAGCCAATTTCAAAAGCCGGATCAAAACCGTGGTCGAGAAAAGATAAGAAGACAAAGAAAAGGACAAAAGGTTGAAGAGAAATGACCATTACACCCTTGGGTCCTTCTATACTATTTGGATCACAAAAAACCCAACAAAAAGCCCAAAGTAAAAGTCCATTTCCTGTTTTCTAAACTACAAGGGCCATTAATGACAATTCCGAAAGTTATTCTATACTACAAAGTGGAAATAAGAAACACAAGGACTTGTATTGCCAATACTTCAAAGATTCAAACAAAGGAGCGGGTTAACCTTTCTCTCTAACTAACCGTCTATAAACCTCTTTTCCACGCCAATATAACCGACAACAAATCCCAACTTCCTAAGATCACCCTTTCCCTTTCTCTTACTTCAATCCCACTCTCGTATTTTTCCCAATTCCACATCATTTTGTGCACGTGGAAACCTCACATCTGGTCCGAACACATCACCATTCATTCATCAACAGTCTTAAATTCAAGAGAAAAGATCATATGGCTAGGAACGATTGAAAGCTCTCATTACTTTCATCACTATCATCTATAAATAGAAGCTGTGATAGATAGTGGAGTGTTAGATTTTTAGTCGTGTTATTTTTTCTTTTGTAAATTTTCTCTTTTTAATTTACGTTTACTGTTCATTCTTCGAAATTAAAGCTTTTAAAATCTTTCAAATCACTTGTACCTTTGTATTCTCAGTTTGTACTTTACCTTACATAATCAATAAAAGCTAAACATTCAGTTTACTAGAGTTTGATTTCAATTTTTAAGCTGTTTTGATACAATAAGCTCTCATAAGCCTCATTGAAGCTTATAATAGTTTTCTTAAGCTCCAATTTCAGTCAAAGTTTGGTAGTCATTTAGTTACTGTTTTTGTTCCATCCATAAGTCAAAATCATGATTATTTGTTTACTTTTGATTGATATTGAAGTCCAATGAGGAGTATAAGCCAAATTGCTTTTGAGCTTAAAAGCTCAGGTTTTAGACGTGCAAGGTGCCAATTAGGGTTCTAAAAATTTAAAGCACTCACTCAACAAGAGTGGGCTTAGGGTCAGAAACTAACAATTCAAAGTTTTAGCTTATACTTTTTGATTTTAGCATACACCTAGCTTAATTCATGTAGCTTATCTCTTTGTTTTCCTTGTGCTTAATCCTGTTTAAAATTGTTTAGTTAGTTTAGATATTCAAATGTTTTAAAGTTGTTGTAGTTAGAATCCATTAAGTTGTAATTTCCTTTAATTCTGTCATTTAGTAGAATAAGCTAGCTGAGTAACTAGCTTATTCCTTTTAATAAGCTGTAGTTTTTTTTGCTAAAATAGCTTAATTAGGTGAGTTTTAGATTGAGTAGATATAAGGTTTTAGTAGTTTTAGCTTTAAAATAGATTTTAGATAAAAAATAGTTTGGACAGTTTGAGTAAACTAGTGTTTGGGTTAAGGCATTTTTGACCTTTAAAGTCAACAAGACCATGTCAAAACTCTTTGCATAGTTTAGATTTTCAGGATTATCAAGTTTTAAAAAGGTTTTGCAAGATAGTTTGAATAATTTCAAAGTTTTGAGCTTAAAAATCTCTTGCTAGCACCAGGGCACTTTAAAGTGCATAGTAGTTTTAAATGTTAAGTGATTTATAGAATTTTAGAGTTTACACTTGGTAAATGTAGATTTAATATCATGTTAGTGAGTTGATTTAAGGAGTTTTCAATTCTAGAATTTTAGGCCTGCATTTGAGTTTTTTTGTCATGTATTCAGTTTATAGCATATTAACTTAGTTATTACTGCTGTTGCTTATCATTTTAGCTTCTTTTAGCATTTGAAGTAGAGTTAGAAAATTAGTTTTAAGCTTCTTTAGATAGATATTCCAATAGCTTAATATAAGTCATCTCTTAATTTTCATTTTTAAGCTCTTAGACTAGCTTAAATTTTCTTGCAAAAAGTAGTAGCAGCAGCAACTTAGAGTACGATTTATAGCTTATTCCTTTTGATTTCTAATTTCTAGTTGTTATTTCAAAATTGCTTTTATCTAGGTTTTTTTCATAATCATAGTATAGCTTATTTTCAAAACTTTAGTTTCTAGAATTTAGTTTTGAGCTAGTTAGCTTATTAGAAGTAGCTTAATTTCAGTCATTAAGCTGAACTTTCACTTTTTAATAGCAAATTTCTTGTTAATCTTGTTTACTTGTAGCTTATTTCTTTTTAGAAATCCCTAGTACACATCACAAGCTTCATTTAGCTTCTTTTGGTTTTAATTTTCATTAAGTAATAAGCTAGATATAAGCCAAAGTTTGAAAAAGTTAAAATTTTAAAGAAACACTATAGTTTCTGTAACTCAGTATTAAAAGTGAAGTTTCTAGCTTATTCAGTAGATAAAAGTTCAATAAGCTTTTGTTAAAGTTGTAGTGTATAAGCTCAAGTCCAACTTTGCTGTTTTAAGTTTTTGCTTATTTTCACTTTTTAGATAAGCCAAAAATAAGCTAAATCGTAGGGTCTGATTGGTACTTTTTCATTAGTTAAGGGTTTCCTGTTTTCACTATAGTGTAAATTGTAGTTAATTACCCCGCCTACCCTTTACTTTTATCTTTTACAATTTCTACCCTGTTCTTTTAGTTTAATAAAATAGTTTTAATATTTTTAATATTAGTTTTAATAAAATTAGGGTTTGTACTTTAATTAGCAAAATTAGGGTTCAATTGCTTTATAAAAATTAGGCATTTTTATACCACTAGTTTTCTGCACATTTTTAGTAGTTAAAAACCATTTTTCTTTATTTTTCCAATTGAATTTGTATTTTCTAGAATTTAAAATAGGTTTTAAGTAATTTCTTTTTCTTAGGAAATTCATAGAAAATAGAAAAATAGTTGGAAAATTTTAATTCTTTTTGTAATAATTTTCTTTTTCATTCTAGTATTTTTGAAAAATAAAAATAGAATTTTAGTGTTAATTTTTAGAAAAAGTTTATTTTTAGTTAATTCATTTTTCTTTAAAAAATCATAGAAAATTCAAAAATAGTTAAAAAATTCTAATTCTTTTTCCTAAAATTTTCTTTTTAATTTTGTGATTTTTAGGCATAAAGTTTGTTAGTATTAGTGCCTTAGATTTTAAATTTCAGTTTTAGCTCACGTTTTTAATTCACGTTTGTTGATTTTTCGTATTAGTTAACCGTTTTTAATTTTTTAATCGTTACTATAGTTTTATTGAGCTATTATATTCGTAGTGTAATTCAAAATTCAAAAATTCCTTTATACATTCTTGACTCGAATCCGAATTATTCCCGAATCTCAATTCACGACTTCGTTGGGATACGACCCGAGAAGAAATACTTCCCGGTTAAAAATATACGTATTGTGTTTTCTTAAGTGAGATTTTATCCTTTTATTTCTCTTGTTTGAGAAGTAATTTGGAAAGAATTGTCACGGGATTTATACTATACATATATAAATTTGACTAGTGCTTACACACGCAAACCAAATTTTGGCGCCGTTGCCGGGGAAGACGTGAACGATTTTTGAGGATATTCGTTGAAGTAGAGTTTTGAAGACCCTTCCTTTTTGGAAGTTACTTTGCTATTTTTGTATATAAAAATACAAAACGTTCATTAATTCGATTCCTATCGAATTAGTTAAAATACAAAAATAAATAAACATATTTGGATATTAGCTATCCATCTTAAACCATTCCAATAAACAACAAAACTAATCGTGAGTTACTTGCGAGGTACGACGGACCTTTGAGTTTACAAACTATAAGGTGAGTTTAAGGAAAGGTGATAGCTACTTGCTAAGAAGTCATTGCGGCTCGCTAAGCCTTTCCGCTCACTTGTGCGTAATCTTGGAGACTTATCGTGAAGCTTGTAATTAACGGTTGCCAAAAATAATTTTTCTTTTCCTTCTTCATAAATATATAAAATTGTAAATTTCCCCAAAAAAATAATCTTCTTAATCTCAAATTCTTCTAGTGCATGCGCACTCGTTCTTCCTTGGAATACACAATTCCGAGAAGACGAAATTGTCGACGTTCTCGACACCAACAAGAGGCAATCCCTCTCATTCCGGAACCCGAGATTCCAATGGCCGATGATCGACCTATGGCC